>VDFB02191900.1:0-48208 GCA_007258455.2 Sequoia sempervirens
ACATATATTATTAATTTTCAATGCAACCATTTCCTCTTCCATGCCCAACTTCTAGTATTCATTACCACTCATTTTCATTACCTCCTTCATAGTTCTAGGCTCATTAGTGTTAGTACTCAAAGAAAAAATGCATCTAAATTAATCAAGGAGGCTATACCTTTCGAGTTGTCATCTTAGCTAAGTGGACCCCCTCAAAGGATGAAGTGGAGGTTCTACTTCTTCCAAACTCCTTGAGCTATATGCACTATCCTCCTCTTTTGATCCAACCTAAACCTTTGGTTGAGCATTTGGTGTAACCTTCTTAGTCTTTCGTTATAGTTGCACAACTAAATTAACATCCTCCTTTAGCTACTGAACTATAGTGGGAGGTTTGAACTCCCTAAAAATCACAAATTTTGACTATAGAGAACCTTTTCGGTCAAAAAATCTTAAATTTTGTACCTTTTCGCACTAATTCCATAGTTAATGAATATGTATTTCATATCCTCATTATCCAACTTTTACCACTTCTACCTAGGAACATGAACATATCTTTCACAACCAACTACATGAAGATGCTAAAGCAAGGGATCTTTTCCCACCCAAACTTTCTAAACATGAACATGAAATTTCTAAAAGAAATACATCTTTCCAATACAATTTCATACATGAATAACAATCAAGTATCCAAATTTATAGTTTACAATTCAATTTAAAGGTCAAGTCTTCCATAGATCTGGATAAATCTTTTGTTTCACAAGCCTCAATATTGTCGTTTGCAAGAGGGAGAGCATCACCCGAGCTCTTTACCTCCAACCCCAGATCGGCGGTCCCACCGCACCTTCCAACTAGAAGTGGCCCTACCCTTCAACGAAGAGTATAGACTAAGGAACCCCTAGTATTCCATCTGATTCTCTTATGGTGTGTCCTACATAACCAATACGGTCATACAACTATAGACTTTTCTAGCTAAGTATGACACTATTGATTGGTTATGCAATTCTAGAGCAAAATGAACCAACAAGTGCAAGCAGAGACCTTTGCACTAATTTGGCCAAAGTTTGAAAATATTTCAACCACTTCCTTAAAAATTTGAGTCGTATGTTCACCAACCTCTAACTCAACTTGGAAACCTTTATGACCTAAGGTTAACTCAAACTGACTGTTTGACTAATTGGTTTGAATTTTCAAAATACTTTCATTCATAATGAAAGGAATCATTGTGTGATTAAACGACTAGGTTGGTTAAGTACATTTTACTTTGAACAACCATGTTATATTCTCGTAACATCTTGGGTCTTGGCGACTACCACTTGTTCAAGTCCTTACTTTGAACCAAGAGAGTAACTACTCTCCTATTAATATGTACCTTTAGTTAATATCTTCAATCAATACTTTTTCGATAAGACATTAATCAAACAATGTCAATTTTTTTTACAATTGCTAAAGTCTTACAAAATGAGACCATTATTTAAAAAAATGAAGATTTGTGTCACCAAAAATTCAAAAAAAAAAAACTATTATCAAGTCAAAAATATTTTTAATGATCTAAATTCTATTGGAAAGACAATTAAGGAAAAAGATAAGAGAGTTGCTTGTAGAGTGATCACTGCCTCATTAGTAAGCCATCATTTGAGAAAGGCTCGTTTAATGGGGAAAACTTGTATTTATTTAAACCTAAATCGCAAAACATTGTCTAGAGCACTCTCAAGAAGAGGAAGATTCAATAGTCATCTTCAAAATGATACATGGCCTTATAGTGGGAGGCTTCCACGTGTTGATAAGAAGCTAAGGAATAACATAAAGAATGAAATTTAACAATTTTGGCACTCTTAATCTAGAGTATCACCAAATGCAAAGGACGTTTTGAAGTTAAGAATCGGCAATTGAGATCGCACAATCAATATTATACATACAATTTTTTGAAACACATCCAAATTTGCAAATCTCACAAAGGGTTTTTGAATCTTGTAAGCCATTTTATTGTGTACCTATTAATATTCGTAATACATTTTGTTGTAAATACCACATAGATTTTTCAATGTATCATGAACTATTATGCTATATTCGTTCTACTATGCATACTAATGAAATGTTGCAAGAGTGCCATGCAATGCAACTTTTGAAGTCATACAAGGACTTGTTAGATTCATTTTTACGTGTTAAAGGTGATGGTTTCTTTTTTTATAGAAATGATTGTTTAAATGAAACATTCTTGCAATGTCGTGGTTTATCAAAGTTTTTAACATGTTTTCATGAGGGAAGCAAACATGAATTTTCTAACAAAATTGTTGAGAAACAAAGATTTGAGACAGTGAAATATAGTTTGAAGAGTGGAGGTGAAGGTTATAGATGCTATTTGGTTACAAGAGAGGTAAGTATTATTGATTTTATCTTTGATTTTAAGAAAAAAACTTTACTAAAAGCATGCAAGGCATAGCCACAAGTTCCAATGGTTGGATCAACAATTCATGATGTGTAAGGACTCTTTCCCAATTGGAACTATTACATTCGTGGTTTATTTTGCTGAAAATTACAAATTGCAACCACAAAATGAGTTACAATATTAATATTATCTTCCATTTCTGATAACATTTTTGGACCAAGGATAGTCTTATCTTCTAGCTTATCCCAACTTATAGGAGTTTGACACTTTATTTTGTATAAAGCTTCAAATGGATCCATCTTTATCACTAAATGATAGGAATTGTTGTAAGAAAATTATACAAGTGAAAGAAAATCCTCCCACTTGTATTGTTGATCCATGCAATACATTCTCAACAAATCCTCCAAAACTTGGTTTACCCTTTCCATTTGACCATCTATCTTAGGGTGATAAGTTGAGCTTATGTATAATTGAGTTCTAAGTGATGAGAATAAGGTTTTCCAAAACATTGACGTCATGTGTGCATACCTACCTAAGACGATCTTCTGAGGAACTCCGTGCAACCTAAACACTTCTTGGACAAACTTACAAGCTATGACTAGTGCTCCATTTGTCAAATTTCCACGTATGAAATGGGCTATCTTGGTGAGTCTATCCACCACTACCAGAATAGTATTATGCCTATTTATGAACATAGGAAGACCTTGTACAAAACCCATACTGATGATGAGCCACTTCCACTCCAGAATCTCATGAGGATATAGGAGCCCATTTTGTGTCATGCTTTCGTGCCTCAAGCTCTCTTTTATATGAAATCCACAAAAATGAATTTTGTTCACACCCTTTTAATATATGTTTTCACACCCTAGGGGTCATTTTTTTAATAAAAAATAGTGGAAACTCATTTCTTACATAATTTCCTATTGTGTCTCATATTTTTGTGTAAAATATTTAAAATTTTCTCTTCTTCATGATGGATCGTGAGGAATTAACCATAATTATGTAAAAATTGGCTACTATTTTTCATAAATGTGAATATCTTGTTGTGCTCTATATATTTTTGGTCTTGGTGTAGTTAGTTATACCTTGTGTAAAAATATTTTGTGATGCCAAACATCTAGGTTTTGGTGACTTTATGCTTTTCTCTAACTAGCAATAGAAAATTTAGGGATTCAAAGGATTTTTTCCAAAAATGAGGGCTTTATTAATCCCTTTGATGCATGTGTTTCAAGGGCCACAACTCATATGTCAACATAGTTGGTTGTGGGATAGTTAAGATTCAATTGTCTAATGGTATCAGTGGGATCACTAGATTCTTGCACATCCCTATTTTAGCATGGAACTTGATTTTTGTGAGTTAAATTAATTATGTAGGAATGCAAGTAGTCCTTAAAAATGGAGGTTGTATGATGGCTTGAGAAGCTATGGTACTTGTGAAGGGGGGTCTAGTTGGTAATATTTTTAGCTTGATTCATTCTCTTACATATAATGCAATAGTTCAAATAAAATATGTGGTGAAGAGAGTTGTAAAATCAAAATCTTAGCAATTAGAACTTACAAAAAAAGAGATTTTTTGTATCCAATTATAATGACAATGATCCAAGGACACCTAAACATGTTAATACCTCAAAGATCAAGTTACCCAAATTAAGAATACAATGTTATGGTACCAACACATGGTCTACTTTCTTCCTACGTGATCTTTGTAATGAATGATCACTTGCCATATGTCAAATTTTGTAGTAGCATACCTAAGTTTCTATTATTGGAATCTAAATTATCCTTTACAATAAATCATGTGCCTCTGTGTGACATAAAGGTGGCAGGATGGTGGGCCCATTACAATGTGTTTTCTTCAAATACTAGTTAACAATAGATAATTATATTCTACTTACACCTTACTTATTATGTTGTATCATCCATTATATGATGCTTGACTCCTCTATTTGAATGATCCTTATTCAAATAGACCAGAAATGTTATTTTCCTACCTGCACTATTCATTCAAATGGGAAAACACCATGCTTGGGTTTTATGACCATTTGAATATTGTAGAGGCTTGTGTGATTGTGCAAGTAAATGGTCGACCTATTATTTTTTATAAATGTGAAGATTTTGGTGCGATTTACATCTCTATTATCTTTTTGAAATTGATTAAACCTTATGTATATTTATTTTTTGATTCCATAAATCTAGGTTTTAGTGGCTTTGAGATTTTATATGGCTAGGATTATAAGGATTTTATCCATCCTAATAGAGCATGTACACCCACATTAATCACCCATTGTGATGTATTATCATATTTTGAATCATCTTAAGTCTTATGTAATATTATTTTCAGGAGTTTCTTATCTTCCCTGTAAGTTCTCAATGACCTAATGGTATTAACTACAAGATTTGGCAAGTAGTTACATTCTTGGTGGTTTAGCATATGTCTTTAAGGATTCTACATGTTGTTGGTCTATATTGAATCATCTACGGTAATTAGGATCTAGTCTTTGTTCCTTTACAATGAAAATTTTATGTGATCCAAGTTAGATTGTTCAACATGCATTGGCATTGTCTTTTTTATATATTGATTTATGTAGGCCATGTGGTTGACTTGAAGTTGATTTGGCATAATTGAGTATCCTCCATGCACTCTAGTGGCTATTGAATATTTTTTAGAAACAAGGGGAAACTATTGCAATAAAATCCTCTACAAAGTGTATATAAATAAGAAATATGTTTCTTTATCAAAGATTACCATAAAATAATTTTGTATAGATGCATAAATAAAAAATAACAATCAAATCAACAAACCATATGGACAAAAAAAATATGTGGAGAGACCCATTTGGGTAAAAAATCCACTAGAGAAAGTGGACAAGTATACATTAATCTTTAATGTGCATGATATAATATCAACACACTAACACTCTTCACTCTAACACATGTGTACTTGTAAATAATGATCATACAACTACTATCTCATATCCTCAATAAATAGGCAAAGAGAGAGGCCAAAACCATGGTATCATGTGCAAAAACCCCACACCTACCTTGGAAAGCATATTTAGAGAATAGTAAATCATAAATTAATGACTTCACATGGGTGCCACATGAGCTCAATTAATGAACCCAAAAATAGAAAATATAACTGCAAAAGCATATTTGTCCAATAATTCCTCAATGGATCACATCCTCAAGTTTAGTGCTCTATTTTGGAATCCACTACCTCAAGTAGGATCCATTTGTCATAAAAATATTCTCCACTTCTTCGTCTAGTGCCTAAGAATGGGAAAGTCTCTTAAATAACCTCAATGTCAATTGTAAGAGCCTCCAGCATGGTGCTCCACTTCCTTCATGAATGTATATGACAATAAATGCCAAGACTAAAGGGAAATCGAAAGTACTAATTATTTCTCCAATTACACTATAAGAATATAAGCAAACCTTCCAAGATATTTGGGGACAAAGATAATATACATAGGAGGGTTTGTACAAGATCATGGGGGGGCAAACAGTGGCAATGCAACAAAAAAATTGTGACATGAGGAAGTGAAAATTGTAGAATTCACGTTTGAATTTTTGGTTGGGTTGGTAAAAAGTAAATTTTCTAAGGTAAACACTAACGCAAGACGAATATCTATTATTAACATATATCCACTTTTAAAAAAGCGGATGTCCGTTAATAACAGATATCCAATATTAACCAACAAAAACGAATGTCTGATTTGTAAAAAATGGAGTGTATTACTTACCCTAAGAAACGGGTATCCATTATTAGAAACATACAATTTTTTTAGATCAAGCACCATGTATATTAATTTTTATAATATATATTATTATTATATATTCTATAATATATTATTATTATTATTATCCTAGAGGAGAACGAAGAATGCAAATTTTATAATTTTGCTACTATTGTTGGTTCAGGTGAAGTGTAGTCTAGGTATAATCATGTTGTATATGGTTGTAGGGTTTGATAAGGGGCACCATTTTGAGTCTCAATGGATGGTTTGTTTTCTGTTCAGGGTGACCGAATAGTTTTTTTGTTCTAGATTTTCATGGCTCTAGGTGATCCATTAATGATCCCCTATATCTAAATGTAATGTTTATATTTAATAAATTAATATACGAGTGCAACCCCTTAGCCGCCTTTGCATCAATTAAAAAATTATTATATTCTATAATAATAATATATTATTATATATTATATTAACCTTATAATATATATATTATATATCAATATATTAATACTAATATACGATACATATTATGTGGGTGGTTATGAAGGTGACTTTCCATAAATGGACTTGTGGAAAGTCAGTTTTGGTGGTGGATCAGTGCATGTATAGCTCTACCAAAGGCATGGTAAAGATGATTGTTTCTTGCTTTCCACACAAAGTTGTGGAAAGCAAGCATCGATGCTTTCAATTAAGTCACACATTGTAGGGTTTGATTCACTGCACATGGTCAAAATTTGTGATAGGGCGAATTTAAGTGTTAGAATATGAGCATCACACAAGAGAATGCAAATAACACTAAAAACAACCTACACCTCAAGATTAGCCTAGTTGGATTCAACACAAAATAAAGGCAACAAATGGAACTTTTTACCTTGTGTCGAATTGATCATTTGGTTGGCCCTTCGATCTTCGATGTTGTATGCTCCTTGGATGGCACAAGATGCAAGCTAGATGATGATATGATAATGGATGAAAGTGGATGCAAGTGTAAAAATGACTAAGTATGGATTCTAAATTTTTTTTGCAAAAGTTTGGCTACAATGCATGATCTCCCCCAAAATGAGAGAAAAGAGGGGGTATTTATAGAAAATTTGGAATTTTCTAGGGAAATGGATGGTCAAGATTGAGCCACCAAGATCAAGATGTAGGGCTAAGGTGAGTTGAGAACTCACAATCCCTCACATCTTGACATGTGGCATGTGAAGTGGCTTATAAGAGGTGATGTGTACATGAGGTGGAAGGATAATACATGAAATGGAGGGAGTACATAGTACCTTGGGATTGGACAAGATCTCCTCATAAAGAAGGTACTTGCCCCATGTGGGTGAGAGGACATGTGGGGAATTAAAAATTCTTCAAATATTCTCATGGGGATGAGAGAAAGAATTTAAAATTCCTTTAAATGCATTGGGGGATTAAGTGTGAATTAAAAATTCACATAGGGAATGGAGTGTCTTCTCCAAAAGGAGAAAGCATTTAATAGGGTTGACTCAATTAAGTGATTAATGTTGTGTAAGTACTTGATTAGACTAATTAATGAAGATTAAAAGAGGGTTGGATTTCACATGTGACTTGATGTGACAAGTCAAAGATCACATGGGGAAGAAAAAAATGAATTTAATATTCCTTGGAAGGATAAAAGGAATTAAAAATTCCTTGAGAGGTTGATTAGGCTAGTTAGTGAAGGATTAGAGGAGGGTTAGGTGGCTAAGAGAGATTAGAGGTCAACTTGCAAAAGTTGGAGGATGTGACACATCCTAATCAAGGATTAGGATTGTGCACATCCTAATGATGAGATTAGAAGATGGATTAGGATTAAATAAAAATGATGGAGGATGTGACATGAAGGGAATTAAATAAATGGCATATTTATTTAATTCAATTGACGAAAAGGAGGATTAAAAAGATAAGGTATTTATTTATTTAACTAGATACCTTAGGGATTAGAAGAATTTTAGAGGGATTATTTAAATAATAGTGATATTACTTAATTAATGCGGATAAGGGGATGTTTAGACGAAAGGAGATAAATTTGGATAAATTAAGTGTCCAAATTTAGGTGTCTACAAAACCTTATCTTAACTATTTGTGATGATTGGAAAGGGGATCTAACACATCTGATACAATTTTTTCTTGGGTGTAAACATTCTCTCAAACCAGGTCAAGGTGGGTGTGGCTTGTTTAAATTTTGGAATATGAGGTGGCAACATGTGGCCACATAGTTTTTGCCACGTCATCGTTCTCAGATGTGGGGTAATCCGATCCGGGTTGAGTTTGATGATATCATCACATAATCGGTCTAATTAAATAATGTAGATGTGTGACAACCTGGTAATTTTGTAAGCACAAAATTTTCTCGGTGATCGACAAATTGGGGACACGTGTGAACACTTCTGGAAAGGTGGATTCTCTAATTTTGTGCATGAGAAATATACCATAACAATCTAGAGATAATTATAATCCGTTCATTTTGTAGAAGGTAATTATTATCCAAGGGGGGTTAGTCATTTTGCAAGGCCTATGTCACATTTGTTGAGATTGTCGATTAATACATCATTATTAGTGGATAGGAATTAGTCATGCAAAGGCTTTAAAATCACACAGATTGCATATTTTATACATTGGTGTGGAGAGGGTTAATGGAAAAGGGCTCTAAGTTTATCATATTAATGTCAGTTGAAACTCTCATTTGCGATGGTATGGACACTCCTATCAGACTTGAGAGTGAGGTGAGGCAAATGACATTCTTAGGAGTTGTCATAGACCAGAGACTAAAACACATCCTCATTATGGATGATTTCCTCTCCCTTGTTGATGTGAAGATAATCTTGGGGAAAGGGTTTCTACAAGAAAGGGAATTGTATCGTGTGGATACAAACATCATGTCTATATTCTTAGCTATTTTATTGGATATAAGGGTGTCAAAGACTGATGCAGAGCATATAGTAAGGAAGTTGTTCAAAGCAAACCTATTGAGAGGCCTCATAGAGATTCTAATTGCCACTACTTCGGAGGTGGGTGCCTGCCGACCAAGTGATATGGAATTGCTTCGTGTCTCAGGTGAGGTGATTAAATATTAACCTTTTATTTTGGATATGAAGGGCATGACACCAGTGGATCACAAGAAAAATGCTATTGTTGGGATAAGTTATCTGAATGAAGTGTTACATATCACTCTAGTTCAAGATTTCAATTGGGCAGGTCTTGTGCAAAGGAGCATGGTTTCATGAGTAGGGCTAGTATTAATGTGAAATTTTGGCTATGTAATCCTAATCTATCAATGGTTGTTATCAATGGTACGTAGGTTTTCTAGATGTAGGGTTCCTTAGGGTTTTCTTTTTGTTACAGTGGTAGTAAAAGCTTTGGTCGGCAAGATTTTTGTTAATTCAGCTGATATACTGTAAGTATTGCTCAGTCGAGGTTAGGGTGATGGCATAGTATGGGATAGGCCTAACATATAGGCAGGCATAATGATGAAATGAAGGTTACATCTTATGTAAATTTTGATATATTAATAAAATCTTACTCTTATGAATCTAAAAACAAATATATATGATACACATTATATATTATTAATATAATATATTATTATATATATTATATATTATTAATATAATATATTATTATATAGATTATATATTATATTATAATATATATTAGTATTAATATTAATTCATCTCATATATGAGATATTTTTAAAAATAAAAATGCTCTCCCAAATGGATATCCATTTCAGAGAGCTTAACAAAGCTCTCAAAATGGATATTCGTTTTGACAAAACAGATATATGTTATTTATAACTATAAGTAAAAAAAATATCATAAATTTTATTATTTTGTACTAATAATAGGATATGCATAGAAGAAAGGTGCTTACAACAATTACATTGTAAGATCAGTCATACTACAACAAAACTGAACAATCATATAGAGTGATAAGATATATCAAGCTTGACTAATACAAATCCAAGTATCTATGCACGAGGGAATGTACACATATATATGGATAGACAACAAAATACACAAAATACAAAAGGCACCAAGATAATTTGGAGTTGGAAGACAGACATAAGGAATGTTTGACTGTAAGCAACATAATCTATCATCTCTCAGGAACCTATTCTTGTTTCAGTCCTCCATAGCACCCCAGTTTACTAGGGCGATGACAACAACAAGCTCTTCATTAGATAACCCTTCTTCAACCTCATCATTGGAGTTGGTGAATAGCTGGGTTCCTCTGTTTTCCTGGACATTCTTCCATTTCTTAACCTATTCTTTGAAAGCCTCCAATGCCTACATAAACGTTGTCAGATTGGGTTGTCCGTACTTGTCCTCTTTTTGTTGAATGGGTACTACTCCATCCTTGAGTAGCTTACAAAATTTGTTCTTAGCTATCCTCATGGTGGCCACAACCTACAAAGCAACATTGAAGAATGTGAGTCTCTTATTTGACTCAGTAAGCAACCTCCAAACCCCACTATATTTGTCCTCATTCCTTGCCTTCCAAATAACCCACAAAATTCCAGTTGTAAGTAAATGCCAAAACAAGTGTAAATATTTACTCATCTTTCTATCAAAGCCCAATAGAATATCTTTCCAATTAACTTTCCCATTCAAGCCCAAACTGTCATTATTGTTCTAGAATAGATTCCAAATTTCATTAGCATAAAAATAGTCAAAAATATATATGGAAAACAGTTTCAGGTACCCTGCATATTTCACACATATCAATATCATTGCGTTTCAATTTAAAGGGAACTTTTTGTAGTAGAACAAGCCATCTAAAGCAAGTTTTTTTTGCATCTATACTATTGTGCCATAGAAAACAAAAGGTTTTTTGCAAAACTTTATCCTCTATGTTAGTCCTCCAGATCTTGTCGAGATAATCAGTGGGAGTGCATGAGTTAAGGATTTCCTTATAAATTATTTTAGTTTTGACCTCTTGTAGAGAGAGAGAGCCCTTCCACATGAGCTCAATAGGTTCATCCTTCCAATTACCCACATGGATTTTGTTAATCAAGCCTTTGTAAGCTTCCTTGATAATAGAGTAAGTCCTGATATTGGAGGGAGGTAACCCATAATCTTCCCTTAGTTGATCCTAGACAACCAACAAGCCATCCTTAAAGATACTATTGAAGGTCTTGATTCCCTCATGGTTCTATTTTTTGGCTAAGTAGCCCTGCAACAAGGCCAGGGGCTTCCCATGATGCTCAAGGTTCCACCAAATGGACCTTCTTGGATGGATCAGGTTGTAATTGGGATCAAATAAGAGAGGGAAAGTGATTTTATCCCTTAAAGAATCCCAGGCTTTCCAAATGCTCCTAAAGACCAGTGAACCTGTAGGTAATATTGGGTACTTGGTGACGAGAAGATCACTAAAAGGGAGACCCTTCCAAGACCTTGTCAATTTAGGGACAACTTGTGAAATGTTGTTCCTGATTAAAAATTTCCAAGGTTCATCTCCATCAAGGGCCTTGATAACCCATTTTGTAGCAAGAGCTACACCATGTTTCTTTAGATCTTTAAGGCCCAATCCACCATTAGCCTTTTCTAGACAACACCATTCACACTTGACAGAGTGAATTTTTTTCTTACCTTTCCCATCATACCATAGAAAATTCCTGATTTTCTTTTGGACTTCATTGATTTGGTAGCTCTTGAAAAACCAAAATGAAGTAAACTATAAGGTGTAGGAAGACATAATTTTTTGGTAGACTTCTGTCCTGCCAGCAAGAGACAAGTAGTGCTTGTTCCACCCATCAATTTTCTTTTCAATTCCTTCCTTTTAACCACTGCCACATGTCCTTGAGATATAAATTTTATTATACAATATGTACTACTATTTAATATTATATTATTAATATTAAGATTAATATATATTAGTATTATATCATATATATTGTATATTATATATGATATATTAATATATATTAAATATATATATGATATATATGTTATATATATTAAATGTACAATATATATTATATATTATATTAATATTATATTATATATATATATTAATATTAATATTAAAATATGAAATATTAATATATATATTTATTTTTTTTTATCAGTAATAAGATTTTTTATTATTCAAGAGTAAAAATAGAGTACATCATTATTTTCAATGGTGAATCATCACCCAGTACAAAGAAACACTACATAAAGACCAAAAGAACACTCCTAAAACCCCCAGACCCTAAACAAAGACCTATTAACAAGTCAAAAGTTTTGAAGCATAGTTTGGTCTTCCCTTGGTTTGAGACCAGGGGACCATAGCAAAAGTTTCCTTTTTTAATTTCTTTCTTTCTTCCCCTTAACAACTTGCCAACCGTCCTCCACCCTTGCAGCCTACTTTTGCCATTCCAATGGTTTGTCTTGGGGATTCATTATCTCTCCACCCAAACTCCAATTTTCTTGCTGACTCTGGCCATCAGCTTTTCGCTTCCCAACTTCTTTTTCTTGTGGCCTCCTCACACCTTTTTTCTCCTGACACTTTGGTGTTGCTGCCCCATTTTTGAAATTCAAATCCTTTTCACAATCGTTGAGGACAACATTGCCACTGTTTAGAGCCGAACCCCTTTCTTGTGTTTGTTGTTCCTCCCTACTCCCATCATTCACCAAATCCTTCCCAACCTGATATAGCCCAGCTACCTGAACCACTTCTTCCCTGCCTGTAATCTAAGAGCTCCTTTGCTTCTCCTCCATTTTCTCCACTGTATAGTGTCGGGGGGCAACATCTTTCCACCAAGAAGAAAATTTAAGTGTTCTATGCTTAGCACATTGAGCAGCCAAGTGTCCAGTTTGAAAAAAAATCATGCACCTAAAGGGTACCCCCTCATAATCCAGGGGTTGTACCCAACAACCTTTCAAAGTTTTTATCTAGATCTCTTTCGACAGCTCCTTGGACACATCCAACTCCACTAAAATCTGAGCAAAGGTCGAATGTAGTAGATTTGAGCATCTGTCATCCACCATTAATAAGCTTCCTAAAGAGTTCCCTATAGCCTCCAAGCAAGAATCAAACCAATATTGTAAGGGTGGGTTAGGAAGTCTCACCCAGAGAGGAACCCTCTCAAATACTTCAGTGGTTGGGTTAAACGTCAGATGCCATGGTTTTAGCATCAATGTGTATTTTCCTTCCCAATCCCAATGATAGTCACAAAGTATATTGTTTCTATCCTGCTCCTGTTCAAAAACAAAAATGAAAAAACCTTTATCCATGGGATATATTTGAACATACCCTTCCAATACATGCTCCCAATGGTTAGAAATCCACTAGTGGAGATCATTCAATCTTGGCCAAAATCCCCCGAATCTCCCAATCAAACCCAATCTAGAAAAGAATTTTTCATTAGATGTTACTTCATCTTCAATCTCAACATCTAAATTGACTGTGACTGATTTGGATGAAGGAGGTAAAAAAAACCTCCTCCTCCCTTTCCTATTGACGACTTGGATGGATCTTGGCCGCACTATGTAGAGGAGTTGTCACCACCTGCACTAACCTTGCCACCGTTCTAGCCAGATTTCTTCAGACTTCCCTCCGCACCCAAGTCAACCTTCTCCCTGTTATAAAGGTCATCGCTCCACATACAGCTGGTCCCTCCTTGAAAATCCCTTCCAGACGCATTCGGCCTAGGCAAAACCCTAGCCACTGCCGAAGGCATTAGTCGACTGTTAGCGTCCATAATAGGGATTTTTTCTCAAGTTTTGTATGTGATCATATATATTATATATTAATATTATATTATATATTAATATATGATACATATTATATATTATATATTATATAAATTATGCATATAATATATTATATATATTAAATATATATTACATTAATATTAATTTATGTCATATATGAAATATTTTAAAAATAAAAATGCTCTCTGAAATGGATATCCATTTCGGAGAGCTTAACAAAGCTCTCAAAAACATATATCTATTTTGGAGAGCTACACATAGCTCTCAAAAATGGATATTCATTTTTGACAAGTATAATTAAACAAAGCAACGTTTAACTCTTTTTTACCAGATAGCTGTTGTGCGTGAGCAAAGGACTAAAAACTAATATCTGGTATATCAGATATTTGTTTTTCACCCTCCAAACCAAATTTTTATTACAACCTCTCAAATTATATTAGCAAACAAGAAAGGTATGTTAAAATGCTTTTTTTTGGATTATTTTAATTGTTTTATATGTTTTTTTAACAAATATATTAAGTTTTTTTTAGAGATTTTAGGAATTAGTTTAAAATTATGTTAATTTTAAATATTGTAATTTTGAATAGGGTTTAAATGGAACAAATTGATTTAGCAAAGCCTCCTCCACCAAAGCCTCCTTCAATTCAGGATCTAATTGAAAAACATTGTTGAGAGATACTATAATCACCAACATTTGCATTTAGTAACACCTAATATAGAGGCCATAATTGGTCATGTTCAAGACATCACTAGGAAAGATTCTTCATTTAAACAGTGGAGAGGTGCAAAGAGGTTGCAATATGCAAATAGTTTGGGGTATGATGAAATTAAAAAAAATAGAAATATCTAAAGCCGATTTAGCCCAATATTTTGTGAACCCCAAAACAGGAAAATATGTTGATTTATGCCTTGATGGGTGCACCATTTTATGGAAAATTTTGGTTTGTGTAAATCAACATGTTGTCTTGTTTTGGGGTTCACAAAATATTGGGCTAAATCGGCTTTAGATATTTCTATTTGTTTAATTTCATCATACCCCAAACCATTTCACATCTCTCCACTGTTTAAATGAAGAATGTTGCCTAGTGATGTCTTAAACATGACCAATTATGGCCTCTATATTAGGTGTTACTGATTGCAAATGTTGGTGGTTATGGTATCTCTCAACAATGTTTCTCAATTGAGTAATATTTATTTCAATTAGATCCTGAACTAAAGGAGGATTTGCTAAATCAATTTGTTCCATTTAAACCCTATTAAAAATTACAATATTTAAAATTACATAATTTAAAACTAATTCCTAAAATCTCTAAAAAACTTAATATATTTGTTAAAAAAACATATAAAACAATTAAAGTAATCCAAAAACAAAATGCATTTTAACATACCTTGCTTGTTTGTTGATATAATTCAAGAGGTTGCAATAAAAATTGGATTTGGAGAGTGAAAAACAAATATCTAATATACTAGATATTTGTTTTCAGTCCTTTTCCTATGCACAACCACTATAAAAATGAGTTAAACATTGCTTTTTTTACTTATACTTGTAAAAAACGGATATCCATTTTTTAGAGCTATTGAGACCTATGTGTAGCTCTCCAAAACATATATCTATTTTTTAGAGCTTTGTTAAGCTCTCCGAAATGGATATCCGTTTCAGAGAGCATTTTTATTTTAAAAATATTTCATATATGACATAAATTAATATTAATATAATATATATTTAATATATATAATATATAATAATATATTATATGCATAATATATATAATATTAATTTATATAAAACAGATATCCATTTTTTAGAGCTACTGAGACCTATGTGTAGCTCTCCAAAACATATATCTATTTTTGAGAGCTTTGTTAAGCTCTCCGAAATGGATATCCGTTTTAGAGAGCATTTTTATTTTTAAAATATTTCATATATGACATAAATTAATATTAATATAATATATATTTAATACATATAATATATAATAATATATTATATGCATAATATATATAATATTAATTTATATAAAACGGATATCCATTTTTTAGAGCTTCTGAGACCTATGTGTAGCTCTCCAAAACATATATCTATTTTTGAGAGCTTTGTTAAGCTCTCTGAAATGGATATCCGTTTCAGAGAGCATTTTTATTTTTAAAATATTTCATATATGACATAAATTAATATTAATATAATATATATTTAATATATATAATATATTATATGCATAATATATATAATATATAGTATATAATATGTATCATGGCTCTAGGAAAATTCATTGCCAGCAATTCATTGCCATGGAAAATTCACCGACAAAAAATTCACCACCAAGTAAAATTCACCGCCAACAATTCACCAATATTTTTTTATATATTTCAAAAACTTGGTGAATTGTTGGCAGTGAATTTTACTTGGCGGTGAATTTTATGTCGGTGAATTTTCCATGGTGGTGAATTGCTGATGATGAATTTTCCTTCGATGAATTTGCCGGATGCCATGTATCATATATTAATATATTAATATATAATATTCTAGACATTGAAAAATGCCCTGAATCATATCATACACTCGAATCAGGTATACTAACATCATTTCCTTTGGAAACCCATCCTCTTTTCACTTAATTAATTAAAGTAGCCTAGCTAATTAATTAATGGCATCACTTTGCATCTATTAACCTAATTAATCTAATCGAGTTAATTTATCCCTTTTTATGCTAACATTTCATCTCATTAAATTAAATAAATCAAACTATTTAATTTAATTCCCTAAGTCTTCTTATTTAATTAAATAACCCCAAGTTATTTAATTAAATGCCATTTCACCTTTCCCCCATTCATTAAATCATTTAAATTAATGAATATCATCTAATTCTTCTAATCCCCCTAATTGCATGATTAACATTGTTTAATTATCAATTATTAATTAATCTAATTTCCCCCCACTTGCAAGGGAATATTCCTCCTTTGCACATTCCTCCAAAAAGGGAATATTTCCATAGAATATTCCTCCCCCTTTTGCATAATTAAACTTTATTTTAATTTACAAAATATCCTTTTTCCTCACCCATGAGAATGTTCCAAAGAATATTCTCTCTCCTCTAATCATTTGAAAAAGGGAATATTCTCACTTAGCTTCATATGCAAATTAACTTGTGACTTCTTGTGCAAGTTAGCTTTTGACCTCTTGTTCAGGTCAAAAGTGTGCTTGTTTGGAAGGAATGAGAACCCTTGATTAAATCTCATTTTGCATTCTCGCCCGTTAATGAGAATCCATGATCCATGCCTCCAATTTCCTCCATCCTTGACCGTTGATTAGCTTTTTCAATCTCAACCCTCCATTTCTCATTTGCTTTCCTATAAATAGATCACTATTTGGAGACAAATGGATCCATCTTTTTGAGCAAACTTATGTTGTTGAAATCACTCACACTCACACTCATACTTTGCATACATTTTGCATATTTTAGTTTAAATTAGTTGCATAATAGCTTAGCTACCATTAATGGCTTCCATAATGCATCCATTTAGCTAATTAGATAACTAGGGTTTGAATCTTTTTAGTTTAAATCTCATTTATATTAGCTTAGCAATTGCATATCTACATCTTTTAGCATAAAATCATGTTAGATTAACTTTTGCATCATACTCATTTTAGCATAAATCATGTTTCTATTCATATGTCACAACCATTTCATCGATTCTCTTCACTAGAATCGATTGAAACAAGCTCACTGATCATGGGATTGGGAAAGGGTCACCATTCCACATCAACGTGACACCACTCCCAAAATTGGATAAGTTTCGAATGGGTTAGAGTAGATATTTTAAATGTTTTCATAATTTAGAATACTTTCCTTTGATGAATGTTTAGTTTAACTTCAATCCGATTGATCCTATTTAGATTGAGTATTAGTGGCTTTGTTATGTTTTGATTCTTCATGGATCAAGTGTAATCATCCCATACTAATATCCTTGATCACATTCTAGCACTAGAAGGAGGGAAAATTCGATCAAATTTAATCAACTTCTACCTCGAATTCCATTCGTTTTGACTTTTACAGGAAAGAGTGATGCCTTTGTAGGGCATCACCATACAACGACGCTATTGTCATCTAAAACAATGACGCCTATTAAATACACTGACGTTGATTAAACAAATGGTGGCACTAATACTTTCTAGAGGTATCAAATATTTGTAAACAACGACGCTCGACCAAATGGTGACGCTATCGTGCTCATTGTTTTCTTTGCATAGCAACACCCAACTTCGCTAGAGTGACGCTATCGTGAACAACGATGCCCAACCCTGGTAAGAAATTTAACAATCATTTTTTAGCATGTGTTTTAATTTTTTTGATTCATGAGATTACTAACATGATTCTAACATTGTTCTAGTTTTTAAACTAACATGGTTTTGTAGGTTGGACGACACAAAGTTAAAGTGAAGAAGCATTCTCATCTTAAGAACTTATGATTGTAACAAGTGTTTGACGCTTTGGGGAAATTATAACCCAATTTCTTATGCTTTTCATTTTATTATATAGGACCTCACTAAATTTCATTTGGGTTTAAAACGAACGCTCAAACGAGACTAAAATTGAACCCTCATTTCATCATTGTCTTTTGGGTTTAAAATTGAACAAGGCAACTTAACATTTCATTTGGTGCATAAAATGAATTCATCTTAGCTTTAGAGGGTAAAATGAATGAGTGTTTTCTTTGCTATGACACACTTGTAGTGTGTATCCAATCCCCTTGCGCTTCGTGTGATCTTGGGTGAAGAGAAACACTCCAAGTGTACTTCGTTGTTTGTGTGCAATTATAGTACGTATCCAATCCCCTTGCACTTCGTGCGATCTTGGGTGAAGAGAAATACTTAAGTACAACTTTATGCTTTGTGTCACTCTTAAGAGAGGACTTACTATGAGACACACCCCGCAATGGGAAGCTCATAGGCAAGTTCTTACAAGCACGTTTACCGATGGGCTATATTAAAGGTTGGTAAATCATGAGAAAGTGCCTTCTATCCTGGACTGTATAACATATTGCACCTAGAACCATGCCTTAAGTGGAATGAGAATAGTAGAAAGAGCCTTAAGTGGCAAAGCGGGTGTGTATATGGCTGGGTGTTCTCGATTTGTTACTAAGAACCAAATTGTTTAGTTACAAAAAAATCCTTAATGCTTGTTGGTGCAAGAACGGTCGTTCTAAAGCCACCCCACATTTGTACTATTCATTTTTGAAATAGAAAAATCCTTAAGATCTTAGGATCTTCAAGATTTTGAGATTTGGTGGTCCTGAGAAAAAATCTAAGTGGGGACTCAACAAGTATGGCCATTTCAACCTAGGATTGTAAATGATTGTGAGTCAGTTTAATACATTGCTTGGTTCCAAAACATTACAAACAAACATTCACAATCTTCCTCAAAATTTCAAACCCTTTGGTATAAATATGGATACCTTTTGAAATAGCCTTGATATTAATGCTTGTCCTAAGGATTTCTATCCTTAGATATTTCTAAATATCTTGACTTATATCTCAATCCATATTTTCCAAAGTTAACATAGGCAACTATGGCTTGAACTTCATCATTTTCACAAAATGGACATTGCAAAATTTATGATGTTTTTGACATAGATATATAGTTTGAAAACATAATCAAGACAAGTGTTTGTGGTAAAAGATACTCACTTAAGCAAGATAAATTGACACAATTGAACCCCACATGACCATTTGGAGACCAATAGCTCCCATTAAACAACTTGATCTTGAAGGTGTTATCATTCAACCAAAATTTAAACCCATTAACGGAGAACAAAACGATATCATTAGCAGTTTGAGAAGCTTCACCTTTGAAACAAAAGAAATACTTAGTCAGTGGAGAAATGCAGCAACAATCTTAGACAAAGAAGATGAACAAACCGATATTGAGGCTGGAAGGCCCATATTACCACCACCTGTGTGGCAATAAATATCCTCTTTTCTTCCATAGACATATTCTCTAAATGATCTCACACAAAATTAGAATCCCCAAAAGAAGGTCTATAGGTCGTCAGTTCAGACGTAGGCATCGTAGTTCAAAAGCAATCAAAAACCACATTTTGGCACTCTACCAAAGTAGAAACAAGTTGCTAATAAACTTTTATGAACACGCACTAAGGAAACATACAAACATGTATATGTTCTTTATGGGTCAAAATCCAAGTCTTTTTCATGATAATCAACCTATCTAAAACATTGGGTCTTTAGGATTTGAAAAAATTAGAGGTTTAGCATGTTTTTCACTACCTTGGTCTTATCAAACAAAGGTTCACTTTAGGTCAACATTGGATCAAACACTTCATCCACCCCTTCATCAAAATTCACCCTTCACTTCATCAAACTTTGTGAAAAATTTGAATACACCAACACTTTTTGACTTAAACATCTATCAAACCAACCCCCAACTTACCTACTTTGTATGTGAAATGTATCCTTTTCCATGCATTTAGGTAAGTTAGTTATCATATTTGAACTATTTTATCTCGAAGGTCATGATTCTACCCTAAAGATTTCCAAGTTCAACAACATCCTTTATCAAAACATCAAAACATCAAACTCTTAAGTCAAAAGTGTTGTCCCAAAATGTTTGCAAATATCACTCTCCACATCACCCATCTTTTCATCCCCCATTATCATCATTGCTCCAAAATGAATTAGAGAGTTCCTTCTACCTAGATTTGAGTCAACTAGAGAGTTCAAACACTACAAATCTCAACACAACTCTCCCAAAGGTGACACAAAATTTATGGTAAAGACAAGATCACAACACAAGAGAATCATGGAGAAAACCAAAGTCACATTTACCTTAAATGATCTGAATCCTCTAGAATTTGATCCAAGGAGTCAAGTTACCCCATCACAACAACCATCATCCTCATCATGACCATATGAGATAGAAGACATCATGAACAATCCATTTGAACTAACTAGGGAAGAAATCATGGAACATCAAGCCTTGGGAAGTGTAGCTCCAATTTCCCCATCATTTGTTGCACAAAATTTGACACAAGGCTTCACAACTCCATCACTAGGGCTAAATCAAACATCCACTCCCAGTCTTGCAACTAGCCTTTCCAAAGACTTTGGGCTAACTCTTCCATTTGAAAGCAACACACTTGTGGGTACCCTCGATACCAATCCTCCATCCCAAACAACCACTTGGACACCTAAATTTGGCGCTCCTCTCGTTCCTGAAGATCCCAAATAGCCATATAAACCCGTTGAACTTCATTACTCCACAACAATCTCCACATATCGAGGAAACCCTTCTTCATCCATACCCATGAGTACCACAAGTGTGCTCACCATTGCACAAAGCAGTGTGGACCAAGTATCTCAAAACAACACACAAGGGAATGCCAATACCATACCATAGAGTCAACCCTTAATACAAATATGGACATATTTACCTAATCCTCCAATTGGTTCATCCATACCATTGGTTTCGCAAAACGCATCCATCCCATCCATTATCAACCCATCTCAAAACAATCCCTTGGTCACAAATCCCATCAACCCAGGTAATACCTTGTCCACATCCCCAACACAAGAAAATACTCAAGACATGGGACAAAGGAATCTTTTTAATCAATGCACTCAAGGTCCTAGTGTGTCACTACCATCGCAAAACCTAATGACACCATCCTCATCTTTTCCCATGGTCCCCTTTACCACGCAAAATCAAATGGGACATAAAACTTACATTCCTCCATCTCAATCCACTATCTTACAAGGAATGTTAAACCAGGGAAACCCCCAACCTCTCATTAGTAACCCGCTAGCCATTCAAAACATCATCATTCAAAATTCATCACACATGTCCCAACAACCAACTAATCCTGCATTACAAGTGCATGCCTTAGCTCTAAAACAAGCACAAAAAGCTTATCAACACACCATCCAACAACAAAAATAAGAAGAAGCAACCCTAGTAGCACAACAACAACAAGCAACCCTAGCAGCACAACAAGTTGCACAACAACAACAAGCAGCCTTAGTGGTACAACAAGTAGCACAACAACAACAACAACAAGCAGCCTTAGCGGCACAACAAGCAGCCTTAGGACAACAACAACATCAAACTCATCAAACAACCTTAGCATCACAACAATAACAATAAGCCCTCGCGACACAACAACACCAAACCCAACAACAAGCCCTAGTGGGGCAATAACAACAAGAACAAGCCTTATTAGCTCAATAGTATGCCCAACAAAATCAACAACCAAGTTCCTACTATAATCCTCAACAGAACATCATCAATACAAACACGTTAGGTACATATACATCAACACCTCAATCACCTTCACATAATCTCACACCACCATACAACCCATACAACACCTTATCATATCAAAATTCTGCATACCACTCATCCGTCATCCCAACATATGTTCCTCCACCAAACCCGCAAGACGATCTTGCATTGCAGTTTAAGACCCTATCCTAAGAAATATAGGACCTTCGAAGGGGCAAGACAAAGAAGCCCCATACCCAGAATCTATGTCCTTATCCATTTGAATGAAACGTAGCAATGGTACCATTCCCTCCCGGATTTGAAATCCCCAAATTCAATAAATACAAAGAGAGAGGAAGTCTTGTGGACCATGTCAAAGAGTTTAACGTCATGTGTATGGAGGTGGCCTACAATGATTCTTATTTAGTGCGGCTCTTCCCTCAAAGTTTAATAGGTCTTGCCATGGATTTGTTTTCTCATATCCCTCCCGGTATCAAAACTTTCCAAGAAATTATCGATAAATTCATCAATCACTTCTCCTCTAATCTTGACATGGACGTAAGTCTAGAAGAAATGTACACTCTTAGACAAAACAAAGGAGAATATTTTGCTAATTTCTTACAATGGTGGAGACAAAGAGCTAGTAAGAGAAAGTTTTCTCTTCCCGATGAACAAAAAGTGGGGATCATCGTAGCAAATCTAGATTTGGATCTATCCTTCCACTTGAAAATGTAGTGCATCACATATTATGATGAGCTTTTCCCTAGAGCTCTTAACATCAAAAGAGATCTAATCTCACAGGGGAATACTCAAGCTTACAAAGACAACCACCCATCAACTAGTTCAAACGACAAACCTCGTATCTGGGCTAAAAACAAGAACGTAAAAAATGATGGTGTGGTAGATGCTAAGGTAGTCCTAAGTGCTCCTAGACCCAATAACAATCAAGTTGTTAACATTCAACCAACTGTGTAGAAAACAACACCTCCTCAAAACAATTAGATCAATAACACCAAAATGCAACAAAGACGAACCCCTTACAAGAACAACTATCCTAAACATAAGTACACACAGTTATCAGAACCCATTGAAACCATCATGAAGAAGTTGGTAGAGTCAAACCTAATAACACTTTCGAACTTTGAAAACTACCAAGAACCCCAAGAGAAACCATCCTGGTACAACGAGAATGATCTCCATGAATTTCACAAAATCAAAGGACACAAAATGGAAAACTACATGAGACAAAAATATTATCCAGGATCTTTTAAAGAATGATACCATATCTATTGAGGTACAAGCCGAGAATCAGGATCTTAAGATATACAAGAACCCTATGCCAAATCATAACAAAGGGGACAACAATGGGAAAGCTAAAGATTACACAAGCGTGCAGTATACCTATTCCAATGTGGTCGCTTCTTGTGATAGCGTTATCACCGTTGTCACCATCAAAGGGCATAGTGCGGAGTGTGGAGTCACCACGCGACATGGAAAAATTACCGTCCAAGGAGTCCCATATCAATCTAGGGCACAACCTACTTTTCCAACATCAAATCCCAGAAAATACAATCTCCTAGATCATCTTAAGAAGACCCCCGCACAAATATCAATCTTAGAACTATTGAGGCTATCACTTGCACATAGGGAAATCTTAGAGAAATATTTGTTAGAATCATCCATCCTTGAGGATATTGATATAGATCAGTTTCAAGCTATGGTAGGGCATATCGCTAATTACCTTCTCACCTTCTCAGAACAAGACCTACCATCACAACCATCTCATAACCGTGCTTTACACCTTGAGGTTTTCATTCACAAAAACAAGGTCAAAAGAGTCTTAGTAGATGGAGATGTTGGTCTGAACATTTGTACCCTTTAGTTGATCAAGCACCTAGGCTATTCAGAGGATACTATTGAGAAATCAAAGACCACCACCATCAGAGCATATGATGACCAATAGTGGGTATCACAAGGCATCATTGCATTATGCATCCAAGTAGGACCTATCATTGCAGAAACTACATGCCAAGTATTAGACCTTGATCTTCCCTACCAAATCCTACTTGGCCGACTGTGGATCCATGCCTCAAAAGTTGTAGCCTTGACCTATCATGAATGTGTAAAGTTTCCCTTTGAGGGCAGACAAATCACCATCCATGGCGATCCTAAGCCCTTTTACTACTACAAGAACCTTGAAGCTAAGCTCTATAAAATCCCCCAAATACCAAAGAATGACAAAGGGCCTACACCTTCTACCTCATTTGTTGACCCATCATCCTTTACATCTACCTCTGAAATAAAATAACTCATTGTGCAGAGCATACCTGACATCAAAGTAGTAATCCAGGATGATGGTTGTAGAAATTACAAACTAATGAAGGATACCTTTGTCTTAGGCTCGAGCTACCTGTTTCTCCTTAATCCTATGGGAAACCCACAACTAACAATAAAGAACCCGAGACAATCAAGATGGCAGCTACCACCTTCACCAAATGGGGGGATTTGAATCAAGAAGATGTCAATGAAGAGGATGTCTCTAAACTCCTCTATTAGGATGAATGACATGTCCCTGCTCTTCCCCTGGAAGATGATAATAAAGGCTTGCAGCTAATTAAGGGAATGGGTTATAACAAGAATGAGAAGCTAGGACAAAATGATAATGGTTTGCTAGAACCCATCGTTCCAAAGAAATGACTAAAGAATCTTGGCCTAGGTCATACTACTAGCAAGGTCACCCTTATTGGCAAAGGTACTTCGGCTAAATGGGTTGAGGCTTCCTCTTGGTTACCTATATTGCGTGATACAACCTTAGATGACTTCCCCCTTGATGTTGCTGACCTATTTGAAAGAAAATCCCTCTTCATGATATCCATTACATCCTTTGCTCCAAGCAATCAAATGACTAAAATACGCCTAGTATACCCACAACTCATTGATATGGACCAACAAGGACCACCGATTCTTGATTTATTCAAAAATGATGAAGCAATCTCATAATTCATGGGAATCCATGACAACTTACCATTGATAGATCATAAAGCAAGTTTTGACATAGATCTCGACACAGGGGCATACTGCAGGGAGACAATTGAATCCTTTTGTCACAAAATTGATGAAATGCAACTAACATGCAGATCTTTAAGTGAAAACCACACTGTGGCACTTTTTGATCCTAAAATAGTAAAAACAAAGGACACATCCGAAGGTGAAAACCTCTCCAAGGTTCCCAAGGATGAGGGACTCAATCTCCCCCTTAGTGCAATGCATCCAAAGAAGTCAACAATACTAGCAGAAAAGGCCACTCCGGTCAATGTGGGAACAAAAGAGGCACCTAAAATCACTTTTCATGTTGAATCCCTACTGGATGAAGAACAAAAAAAACCTAGCAGCATTCCTAAAAGAGTGAAGAGCCAAATTTTCATGGTCATACACTGATATGCCAAGGATTGATCAAGAAGTTGTTGTGCATCACTTAGCAGTCTATCCTGAAGCCAAGCCGGTAAAGTAGAAATTACAAAAGATGCACCCTCAAATAACACTCTTGGTGAAACTAGAGTTACAAAAGCTTCTTGATGTTGGATTCATCTTACCAATAGATTATCCTGAGTGGGTTTCAAACTTGGTACCAGTCTCCAAACCCACTGGGGGCATCAGAATATGCACTAATTTCAGAGACTTAATTAAGGCATGTCTGAAGGATGATTTGCCTCTTCCTAACATCGACCTCATTGTGGAATTAACAACTGGGCATGGAATGTTGTCACTCATGGATGGTTTTTCGGGCTATAATCAAATCATGATCACTAAGGAGGATCAACATAAAACTGCATTCACTTGTCCATGGGGGACATATTGCTGGAACGTGATTCCATTTGGGCTAAAGAATGAAAGAACAACCTATCAAAGAGCAATGACCCTCATATTTCATGACATGATCCACAAAATAGTTGAAGATTATGTGGATGATATTTTGGAAAAATCAAAGAAAATAAGTGAGCACATACAAGTCTTAGGACCTATCTTTTATAGACTCAAAGAATACAAGGTGTGGTTGGATCCAAAAAAGTGTCTTTGGGGTAACATCGAGAAAACTTCTCAACTATATCATCTCACAAAGAGGAATAGAAATTGATCCAACAAAGGTAAAAGCCATCCTAGACATGGAACCAACACAAACATTAAAGCAGATGAGAGGGTTACAAGGAATATTGTAGTCCATCAGATGCTTCATAGCGCAACTATCAGATAAAATCCACCCTTTTTCACATATTCTCCATAAAGGAATAACTTACAAGTGGGATGAGAAGTGCAATAAAGCTTTCCAGTAGATCAAGGACTACTTATTAACACCTCCAGTGCTTATGCCGCCAATACCAAAAAAACCATTGATCCTGAATATCTCAACAAAATCAACAACACTAGGAGCTCTTCTAGCACAACATGACGAAAACGTAAAGGAAAGGGTTATCTATTAAATCAATAGGACCTTGGTGGGCTATGAAATGAACTATTCACCCATTGAGAAAGCAAGCTTAGCAGTGGGTTTTTCTTCACAAAACTTTAGACACTACATCCTGTCACATCAAATCAAACTTATTGCAAAGATCGACCCATTGAAATACTTGTTATCCAAAGCAACTCTCACTGGGTGAATGGGAAAATGGATAATGATCTTAACTGAATTTGACATAGAGTACGTGGAGTGAAGGCAATCAAGGGACAAGTGATCACAAACCAACTAGCAGATGCACCTATCTATGCTGAGAACCCCTTGATATCTGAGTTCCTTGATGAATCAATGTTCCTTATCAACCTCACAACCCAGTGGAAGATGTACTTTGATGGATCGTTCACCCAACATGGATCAGGAGTAGGTATTGTTTTCATCACCCCTCAAGGTGATTGCATTCCAAAGTCATACAGGCTATCATTCCCATGCAATAACAACATTGCTGAGTACAAAGCCCTAATCACAGGACTAAGGATAGTAGTTCAATGGCAGATACAAGAAATAAAAGTCTATGAAGATTCATAGCTAGTTATCAACCAAGTCAATGACGACTATCAAACTAAGGACGACAAGCTTACTCCTTATAAAAATATGGTAGAGAGTCTCAAGGACCTTTTCATAGACATAACCTTTGAGAAGATTCCTTGCATGGACAACTGAGCAGCAAATGCTATGGAAACAATTGAGTCACTGTTAGACATGTCGAACAACGTCCTGCAATGCAAATTCTTGGTAGAACAACTTCTCGTACCAACTTTTGAAATCCTAGAATATGAATTCGTGTGTGTCATTTTTGGTCTTGGATCCCCATAATACCATGACATATTTACCTACCTAAGCAGAGGAACCCTCCCATCTGATATCACCTCGAACCTTAAAAAGAACTTTGTCAAGAAGGCATCCCAATTCATGATCCTAGGTGATACCCTTTACTGCCAAAGCATCAAAGGGACATTACTACAATGTCTTAACTAGGAGGAAGCCTTGACTGCTTTAATAGAAGTACATGATGGGATATGTGGTTCCCATTCTAGCGGTATGACATTAGCTAAAAAATTGTTGAGGACAGGGTACTCTGGCCAACAATGGAAAGAGAATCCCATCAATATGTGCAGAAATGTGTCCAATGTCAACAACATGGAGATCTGATTCATGCTCCAACTCAGGAATTGCAACCAATGATCACACCCTAGCCTTTCTCGCAGTGGGGACTCAACCTCATATGAAAGATCACTCCAACCTCATCCAATGGCCACAAGTTTATCATAATAGCTATTGAATATTTTACCAAGTGGGTCGAAGCCATTCCTATGACCTACATAACGGGGAAGCAAATTGCTAAGTTTATCTTGAATTACCTAATATGTCATTATGGTGTTCCACAAACCCTAATCTCAGACAACCGAACACCCTTTAAGAATCAAGATGTAAAAGAGTTATGTCAAAGATTCAACATCCAACACTGATTCTCTACCTCGTATTATCCCCAGGGCAACAGTCAAGCTGAGGCTACAAACAAGACCATCCTGAAAATATTGAAGAAAACGGTCAATGAAGCTAGCCGTGACTGGCATCTGCAATTAAATCCTACTCTATGGGCCTATCAAACTAGTATCCGCACACCAACAGGTGCAACCCCTTTCTCCTTGGTCTACAGATCATAAGCTATTTTTCCTATTGAGGTTGAGCTCCCATCATTGCAAGTGTCACTGCAAAACCTAATCAGTAATGAAGAATATAGAATATCTCGGGTGAATGAGCTAGAATTCTTGGACGAGCGTCATCTTGACACTCTCAATCACTTGCAAGTATATCAAAACCGACTGAAACGGAGCTATAAAAAGAAGATCAAGTGTCGGTCATTCCAGGTAGGGGAACTTTTCCTAAAGCAAAATTAGAAAAATATTCGATATTAGGACAAAAAAGGAAATTTTGAGCCTAACTGGTTAGGTCCCTTTGTCATCACCGTGTGTTATGGATCAGGAGCATATCAATTATCAACACCTAAAGGTGAACCCTTGCAAGAGCCAACCAACAACTTGCATCTTAAAATTTTTTATGCCTAGTCTTGAAGGGTATAAATCTAAAAATACAAAAAAATCAAAAAATGATCAAAATCCAAAAAAATGAGAAAAAGGATTGAAAAAAGTACAAAAAAATAATCATCCTTCAGTGAAAACCACTTCGGTGGCGCTTTGGGAAAGTACCTTGGTGAAAACCTGGAAAACAGGAACCTTATGTAAATAAAGCACCTCCATCTATTCTTTGGCTCTTTATCCTATCATTCTTTGCATCCCCATCCATCCATCACCCCATCCATCATCTTATTTATTCCATCACCCATTTGTGTCTTTATCATAGCTTGATATTGTGAAGTCTCATATCCCCTTACTACCACTGTAATAGGAAGACAACCCTAAGGAACCCTATGCTTAGCAAACCTACATACCATTGATAACAACCATTGATAGATTAGGATTACATGGCCAAAATTTCACATTAAAACCAACCCTATTCACATGAAACCATGCTCCTCTGCATAAGACCTGAATGCAGGAACCCAATTGAAATCTTGAACTAGAGTGATATGTAACACTTCCTTTAGTTAACTTATATGAACACTAGTTATTTGTCTATGATCCACCAACACCATGCCCTTCAAATCCAAAATAAAAGGGTAATATTGAATCACCTCACCTAGGACACGAAGCAATTCCATTTCTCTTTGTCAGGGGGCACCCACCCCCGGAGTAGCGACAACCAGAATCTTCGTGAGGCCTCCCAATAGGTCCACTTTCAACAAATCTCTTACTATATGCTCTGCATCAGTCTTCGACACCCTTATATCTAATAAAACAACTAATTAAGAATCTGGACATGATGATTGTATCCACATGATACAATTCCACCACGGCCAAGGAGAGGAAATCATCTATAATGAGGATGCGTTTTAGTCTCTGGTTTGTGACAGCTCCTAAGAACACCATTTGCCTCACCTCACTCTCCAGTCTGATAGGAGTGTCCATACCGATGCTAATGAGAGTCTCAACTAACATTAACATGATAAACTTAGAGCCTTTTGTCATTAACCCTCTCGACACCAATGTATAAATATGTAATCTATGTGATTTTAAAGCTTTTGCATGACTAATTCCCATCCACTAAGAATGATGTATTGACCAACAAGCTCAACGGATGTGACATATTCCTTATGAAATCACTAACCCCCCTCAGATAATAATTACCTTCTACAAAATGAATGGATTATAATGATCTCTAGGTTGTTATGGTATATTTCTCATGCACAAAATTAGAGAATCCACCTTGCCAGAAGTGTTCACATGTGTCCCCAATTTTTCGATCACCGAGAAAATTTTGTGCTTACCAAATTACTAGGTTGTCATGCATCTACATTATTTGATTAGATCGGTTATGTGATGATACCATCGAACTCAACCCGAATCAGATCACCCCATATATAAGAATGATGATGTGGCAAAAACTATGTGGCCACATGCTGCCACCTCATATTCTAAAATTTAAACAAGCCACACTTGCCAACCTGCTTTGAGAGACTGTTTAGACCCAAATGAAACTCGTATTGGATGTGTTAGATCCCCTTTCCAATCATCACAAACAGTCAAGATAAGGTCCCGACCATGTGCAGTGAATCAAACCCTACAATGTGTGACTTAATTGAAAGCATCGATGCTTGCTTTCCACAACTTTGTGTGGAAAGCAAGAAACAATCATCTTTACCATGCCTTTGGTAGAGCTATACATGCACTGATCCACCACCAAAACTGACTTTCCACAACTCCATTTGTGGAAAGTCACCTTCATAACCACCCACATAATATGTATCGTATATTAGTATTAATATATTGATATATAATATATATATTATAAGGTTAATATAATATATAATAATATATTATTATTATAGAATATAATAATTTTTTAATGATGCAAAGGCGGCTAAGGGGTTGCACCCGTATATTAATTTATTAAATATAAACATTACATTTAGATATAGGGGATCATTAATGGATCACCCAGAGCCATGAAAACCTAGAACAAAAAAACTATTCGGTCACCCTGAACAGAAAACAAACCAGCCATCGAGACTCAAAATGGTGCCCCTTATCAAACCCTACAACCATATACAACATGATTATACCTAGACTACACTTCACCTGAACCAACAATAGTAGCAAAATTATAAAATTTGCATTCTTCGTTCTCCTCCAGGATAATAATAATAATATATTATTATAGAATATATAATAATAATATATATTATAAAAATTAATATACATGGTGCTTGATCTAAAAAAATTGTATGTTTCTAATAATGGATACCCGTTTCTTAGGGTAAGTAATACACTCCATTTTTTACAAATCAGACATTCGTTTTTGTTGGTTAATATTGGATATCTGTTATTAACGGATATCCTCTTTTTTAAAAGTGGATATATGTTAATAATAGATATTCGTCTTGCGTTAGTGTTTACCTTAGAAAATTTACTTTTTACCAACCCAACCAAAAATTCAAACGTGAATTCTACAATTTTCACTTCCTCATGTCACAATTTTTTTGTTGCATTGCCACTGTTTGGCCCCCCATGATCTTGTACAAACCCTCCTATGTATATTATCTTTGTCCCCAAATATCTTGGAAGGTTTGCTTATATTCTTATAGTGTAATTGGAGAAATAATTAGTACTTTAGATTTCCCTTTAGTCTTGGCATTTATTGTCATATACATTCATGAAGGAGGTGGAGCACCATGGTGGAGGCTCTTACAATTGACATTGAGGTTATTTAAGAGACTTTCCCATTCTTAGGCACTAGAGGAAGAAGTGGAGAATATTTTTATGACAAATGGATCCTACTTGAGGTAGTGGATTCCAAAATAGAGCACTAAACTTGAGGATGTGATCCATTGAGGAATTATTGGACAAATATGCTTTTGCAGTTATATTTTCTATTTTGGGGTTCATTAATTGAGCTCATGTGGCACCCATGTGAAGTCATTAATTTATGATTTACTATTCTCTAAATATGCTTTCCAAGGTAGGTGTGGGGTTTTTGCACATGATACCATGGTTTTGGCCTCTCTCTTTGCCTATTTATTGAGGATATGAGATAGTAGTTGTATGATCATTATTTACAAGTACACATGTGTTAGAGTGAAGAGTGTTAGTGTGTTGATATTATATCATGTACATTAAAGATTAATGTATACTTGTCCACTTTCTCTAGTGGATTTTTTACCCAAATGGGTTTCTCCACATATTTTTTTTGTCCATATGGTTTGTTGATTTGATTGTTATTTTTTATTTATGCATCTATACAAAATTATTTTATGGTAATCTTGGATAAAGAAACATATTTCTTATTTATATACACTTTGTAGAGGATTTTATTGCAATAGTTTCCCCTTGTTTCTAAAAAATATTCAATAGCCACAAGAGTGCATGGAGGATACTCAATTATGCCAAATCAACTTCAAGTCAACCACATGGCCTACATAAATCAATATATAAAAAAGACAATGCCAATGCATGTTGAACAATCTAACTTGGATCACATAAAATTTTCATTGTAAAGGAACAAAGACTAGATCCTAATTACCGTAGATGATTCAATATAGACCAACAACATGTAGAATCCTTAAAGACATATGCTAAACCACCAAGAATGCAACTACTTGCCAAATCTTGTAGTTAATACCATTAGGTCATTGAGAACTTATAGGGAAGATAAGAAACTCCTGAAAATAATATTACATAAGACTTAAGATGATTCAAAATATGATAATACATCACAATGGGTGATTAATGTGGGTGTACATGCTCTATTAGGATGGATAAAATCCTTATAATCCTAGCCAAATAAAATCTTAAAGCCACTAAAACCTAGATTTATGGAATCAAAAAATAAATATACATAAGGTTTAATCAATTTCAAAAAGATAATAGAGATGTAAATCGCACCAAAATCTTCACATTTATAAAAAATAATAGGTCGACCATTTACTTGCACAATCACACAAGCCTCTACAATATTCAAATGGTCATAAAACCCAAGCATGGTGTTTTCCCATTTGAATGAATAGTGCAGGTAGGAAAATAACATTTCTGGTCTATTTGAATAAGGATCATTCAAATAGAGGAGTCAAGCATCATATAATGGATGATACAACATAATAAGTAAGGTGTAAGTAGAATATAATTATCTATTGTTAACTAGTATTTGAAGAAAACACATTGTAATGGGCCCACCATCCTGCCACCTTTATGTCACACAAAGGCACATGATTTATTGTAAAGGATAATTTAGATTCCAATAATAGAAACTTAGGTATGCTACTACAAAATTTGACATATGGCAAGTGATCATTCATTACAAAGATCACGTAGGAAGAAAGTAGACCATGTGTTGGTACCATAACATTGTATTCTTAATTTGGGTAACTTGATCTTTGAGGTATTAACATGTTTAGGTGTCCTTGGATCATTGTCATTATAATTGGATACAAAAAATCTCTTTTTTTGTAAGTTCTAATTGCTAAGATTTTGATTTTACAACTCTCTTCACCACATATTTTATTTGAACTATTGCATTATATGTAAGAGAATGAATCAAGCTAAAAATATTACCAACTAGACCCCCCTTCACAAGTACCATAGCTTCTCAAGCCATCATACAACCTCCATTTTTAAGGACTACTTGCATTCCTACATAATTAATTTAACTCACAAAAATCAAGTTCCATGCTAAAATAGGGATGTGCAAGAATCTAGTGATCCCACTGATACCATTAGACAATTGAATCTTAACTATCCCACAACCAACTATGTTGACATATGAGTTGTGGCCCTTGAAACACATGCATCAAAGGGATTAATAAAGCCCTCATTTTTGGAAAAAATCCTTTGAATCCCTAAATTTTCTATTGCTAGTTAGAGAAAAGCATAAAGTCACCAAAACCTAGATGTTTGGCATCACAAAATATTTTTACACAAGGTCTAACTAACTACACCAAGACCAAAAATATATAGAGCACAACAAGATATTCACATTTATGAAAAATAGTAGCCAATTTTTACATAATTATGGTTAATTCCTCACGATCCATCATGAAGAAGAGAAAATTTTATTTATTTTACACAAAAATATGAGACACAATAGGAAATTATGTAAGAAATGAGTTTCCACTATTTTTTATTAAAAAAATGACCCCTAGGGTGTGAAAACATATATTAAAAGGGTGTGAACAAAATTCATTTTTGTGGATTTCATATAAAAGAGAGCTTGAGGCACGAAAGCATGACACAAAATGGGCTCCTATATCCTCATGAGATTCTGGAGTGGAAGTGGCTCATCATCAGTATGGGTTTTGTACAAGGTCTTCCTATGTTCATAAATAGGCATAATACTATTCTGGTAGTGGTGGATAGACTCACCAAGATAGCCCATTTCATACGTGGAAATTTGACAAATGGAGCACTAGTCATAGCTTGTAAGTTTGTCCAAGAAGTGTTTAGGTTGCACGGAGTTCCTCAGAAGATCGTCTTAGGTAGGTATGCACACATGACGTCAATGTTTTGGAAAACCTTATTCTCATCACTTAGAACTCAATTATACATAAGCTCAACTTATCACCCTAAGATAGATGGTCAAATGGAAAGGGTAAACCAAGTTTTGGAGGATTTGTTGAGAATGTATTGCATGGATCAACAATACAAGTGGGAGGATTTTCTTTCACTTGTATAATTTTCTTACAACAATTCCTATCATTTAGTGATAAAGATGGATCCATTTGAAGCTTTATACAAAATAAAGTGTCAAACTCCTATAAGTTGGGATAAGCTAGAAGATAAGACTATCCTTGGTCCAAAAATGTTATCAGAAATGGAAGATAATATTAATATTGTAACTCATTTTGTGGTTGCAATTTGTAATTTTCAGCAAAATAAACCACGAATATAATAGTTCCAATTGGGAAAGAGTCCTTACACATCATGAATTGTTGATCCAACCATTGGAACTTGTGGCTATGCCTTGCATGCTTTTAGTAAAGTTTTTTTCTTAAAATCAAAGATAAAATCAATAATACTTACCTCTCTTGTAACCAAATAGCATCTATAACCTTCACCTCCACTCTTCAAACTATATTTCACTGTCTCAAATCTTTGTTTCTCAACAATTTTGTTAGAAAATTCATGTTTGCTTCCCTCATGAAAACATGTTAAAAACTTTGATAAACCACGACATTGCAAGAATGTTTCATTTAAACAATCATTTCTATAAAAAAAGAAACCATCACCTTTAACACGTAAAAATGAATCTAACAAGTCCTTGTATGACTTCAAAAGTTGCATTGCATGGCACTCTTGCAACATTTCATTAGTATGCATAGTAGAACGAATATAGCATAATAGTTCATGATACATTGAAAACTCTATGTGGTATTTACAACAACATGTATTACGAATATTAATAGGTACACAATAAAATGGCTTACAAGATTCAAAAACCCTTTGTGAGATTTGCAAATTTGGATGTGTTTCACAAAATTGTATGTATAATATTGATTGTGCGATCTCGATTGCCAATTCTTAACTTCAAAACATCCTTTGCATTTGGTGATACTCTAGATTAAGAGTGCCAAAATTGTTAAATTTCATTCTTTATGTTATTCCTTAGCTTCTTATCAACACGTGGAAGCCTCCCACTATAAGGCCATGTATCATTTTGAAGATGACTATTGAGTCTTCCTCTTCTTGAGAGTGCTCTAGACAATGTTTTGCGATTTAGGTTTAAATAAATACAAGTTTTCCCCATTAAACGAGCCTTTCTCAAATGATGGCTTACTAATGAGGCAGTGATCACTCTACGAGCAACTCTCTTATCTTTTTCCTTAATTGTCTTTCCAATAGAATTTAGATCATTAAAAATATTTTTGACTTGATAATAGTTTTTTTTTTTTGAATTTTTGGTGACACAAATCTTCATTTTTTTAAATAATGGTCTCATTTTGTAAGACTTTAGCAATTGTACAAAAAATTGACATTGTTTGATTAATGTCTTATCGAAAAAGTATTGATTGAAGATATTAACTAAAGGTACATATTAATAGGAGAGTAGTTACTCTCTTGGTTCAAAGTAAGGACTTGAACAAGTGGTAGTCGCCAAGACCCAAGATGTTACGAGAATATAACATGGTTGTTCAAAGTAAAATGTACTTAACCAACCTAGTCGTTTAACGACACAATGATTCCTTTCATTATGAATGAAAGTATTTTGAAAATTCAAACCAATTAGTCAAACAGTCAGTTTGAGTTAACCTTAGGTCATAAAGGTTTCCAAGTTGAGTTAGAGGTGGGTGAACATACGACTCAAATTTTTAAGGAAGTGGTTGAAATATTTTCAAACTTTGGCCAAATTAGTGCAAAGGTCTCTGCTTGCACTTGTTGGTTCATTTTGCTCTAGAATTGCATAACCAATCAATAGTGTCATACTTAGCTAGAAAAGTCTATAGTTGTATGACCGTATTGGTTATGTAGGACACACCATAAGAGAATCAGATGGAATACTAGGGGTTCCTTAGTCTATACTCTTCGTTGAAGGGTAGGGCCACTTCTAGTTGGAAGGTGCGGTGGGACCGCCGATCTGGGGTTGGAGGTAAAGAGCTCGGGTGATGCTCTCCCTCTTGCAAACGACAATATTGAGGCTTGTGAAACAAAAGATTTATCCAGATCTATGGAAGACTTGACCTTTAAATTGAATTGTAAACTATAAATTTGGATACTTGATTGTTATTCATGTATGAAATTGTATTGGAAAGATGTATTTCTTTTAGAAATTTCATGTTCATGTTTAGAAAGTTTGGGTGGGAAAAGATCCCTTGCTTTAGCATCTTCATGTAGTTGGTTGTGAAAGATATGTTCATGTTCCTAGGTAGAAGTGGTAAAAGTTGGATAATGAGGATATGAAATACATATTCATTAACTATGGAATTAGTGCGAAAAGGTACAAAATTTAAGATTTTTTGACCGAAAAGGTTCTCTATAGTCAAAATTTGTGATTTTTAGGGAGTTCAAACCTCCCACTATAGTTGAGTAGCTAAAGGAGGATGTTAATTTAGTTGTGCAACTATAACGAAAGACTAAGAAGGTTACACCAAATGCTCAACCAAAGGTTTAGGTTGGATCAAAAGAGGAGGATAGTGCATATAGCTCAAGGAGTTTGGAAGAAGTAGAACCTCCACTTCATCCTTTGAGGAGGTCCACTTAGCTAAGATGACAACTCGAAAGGTATAGCCTCCTTGATTAATTTAGATGCATTTTTTCTTTGAGTACTAACACTAATGAGCCTAGAACTATGAAGGAGGTAATGAAAATGAATGGTAATGAATACTAGAAGTTGGGCATGGAAGAGGAAATGGTTGCATTGAAAATTAATAATATATGTGGGATTTGCTTTAGTTGATCATGGGTCAAAATTTCCCAAGGGTTAGAAACCTATTGGATGCAAATAGGTTTTTAAGAAGAAATTTAATTTAGATGGCAAAGTTGAAAGTACAAGGAATGGTTGGTTGAGAAAGGATATCTCTAGATTGAGGGAATTGATTTTGGTGAGATTTTTCTCATGTTGTTGGACTAACATCTATTAGACTATTGTTATCTTGTGTTGTTATATTTGTCTTTAACGTTGACTATATGGATGCGAAGACAACTTTATTGCATGGTGACTTGGAGGAAGAAGTCTATATGCCATAGAAAGAGTGTTACATTTAAAAGGGTAAGGAAGGGTTAGTTTATCAATTGAATAAATCCCTCTACAATCTCAAATAATCTCCTAGAATTGGGATCCATAAGTTTGATTATTATGTTTTGAGGTTGGTATTTATCAAGTCTAAATCTAATTATTATGTTGCAAATGGGTTGATGGCCATTTATAATTATCACTTTGTATGTTGATGACATGTTGTTATTTGGTAATGATAAGACTATGATTAGGGATTTGAAATCTCAACCTTCACCACAGTTTGAAATGAAAGACCTAGGAGCTACTAAATCCATATTAGGGATGGAGATGTGAGTGATAGAGATAGAATAAAAAAATTGGTGAGTCAAAGGAAGTATATTGACTATGTTTCATATCACTTTAGTATGTCGAATAACAAACTAGCGAGTGCTCCTATTTCTATGGAGGTAGTTTTTAAAGTTAAGTATTATTTTTTGACATCTGTAGAGATGGAGGACATGAGTGTTGTGCCATAGACTACTATAGTTGGGAGAGTTATGTATTCTATGGTCTACACTAGACTAGACATTGCCCAAGTAGTAGGAGTCTTGAGCCATTTTATGTCTAAGCCTAGAAAGGATCACTAGGTAGTGGTGGAGAGGGCCTTTAGATATTTGCGAGATACTTTAGAGTACTCCATATGTAATCAAAGAGGCGATACCAAGTAGGAGATCTGCAATGCTCATTGGATAGTCAAGGTCACATGGATTTAAATTTGGCATGGGGTGTTGACAATAGAAGGTCTACTAGTGGCTACTTGTTCAACTTATTGTAAGGTTTTATTGGTTTGAAAACATCCTTGAGCCAAGTTCGATAGTTTTTCTGATTATTGTAAATTTCTTTTTAAGAAAATCTAGTCATTAAATCCTTTTCTATCAAGGCCAATAATAACTCTATAGTCAACTTCCTATTGCATCTATGCCATTTAGAAAATAGTGTTGTGTTTATTTATGTGTTGTTACTACTCCAAGTGAAACTAATTTATAATAAGTGATCCATAGAAACTTGAAGACAATCTATATTGTATTTATCAAACCCTTTACACTAACCCAAAAAAATCGTTCGTTATTTTTTCCATAAAAGAACATTCTTGCTAATTAAGCAAAAGAGACCCTTATCTTTATATAATTTAAAATAAATAAAAAAGAGAATCAGCGGAAGCAAAGGAGTACAAGAGCTATTATTCCACCCATTTGAAATATACTCCGGACCGCCTATTTTTGCATATGCGGTATAATTTGAACAATTGACTGAAGAGGCTCAAATAACTGCTTTACGGGACAACATTAGGGAATAAATGTTGGCCTTTTACTAAACACTAATATTTACTTATAGTAAACTGTTAGCTTTTGAAGGCAAGCTGTTGAGATGGCCGAGTTGGTCTAAGGCGCCAGATTAAGGTTCTGGTCCGAAAGGGCGTGGGTTCAAATCCCACTCTCAACAATCTGAAAGCGTTTTCCTATTCAATCTACTATTAAATTAGTTTTTAAATTCTTTATCTGATCGCGGCTTTTAAAAGTTGTTTCAAATTATTGTGATAAATTTATTATTTTGACCCCTGAATGCATCAACGGGCATTTGGTCTAGTGGTATGATTCTCGCTTAGGGTGCGAGAGGTCCCGAGTTCAATTCTCGGAATGCCCCTGCCTTTTACTATTTGTAAAATTTTCAATTTCCATTGCAAACGGGTATGGTAAATTGTTTTGACCCAAAGACGATGCTAATCGTTTTAATACAGAGATCATCCCATCTGTCAAACGAGCAGCTTGTTTTCTCTGCTTTAGTGTGTCCAGTAATCTCCTCTTGAATGGCTAATAAACAACATTGTTCGGCAACGGGCATTTGGTCTAGTGGTATGATTCTCGCTTTGGGTGCGAGAGGTCCCGAGTTCGATTCTCGGAATGCCCCCACTTTTCCCTTTTAACCTGTTCCTGTACTGGTAACGTCATTGGAAATGTATTTCCGAGTTCCCCCAGGTAGACTCCTTTATAACCACTCTGCACACTATACAATGCGTATTTGGCATGCTATGACATCTCTCAACTTATTTTGTTAAGGACTTGAACATTCTCTTTCTCTAAATTATTTCACTACACAGTGATTCTCCCTTATGTGAGTGCAAGTCAGGTTTCCAATTTTGAAATAATGTTTCGAGCAATTTAAATCGTAAACCATTTTATGTGCACATTTGAATAATTTTAATATCACAAAATCATTAAATTGGTCCCTACAAATAAAAAACATGTTGTCGATGATGAAGTCATTGTACACACAATTCTACCTTTTCCTCCTATCTCGCAATTGATACAACTAATCTAAAAGTATAAAAGATATTTTCCTCATGTACCTTGGGATAGCTATTCCTTCCTAGTATAAAATCATCTCAAACAATGAGACTCACGCACATCAAGTGTCATTGATCTCAAACAACTGTTTCTCATCACTTCATGCCATGTAATGGTTGATTATTGATCTCTCCCTTGATTGGTCAAGGGCATTTATGCTCCTGACCAATAGAAGGAGGGAAACTATCATCGTATCGATTAGGAGATGCCAATCTATCAAGACCCAACAAATTCTTTTGGGGGAATTATAATTGCAAGCACTCCCATGATAATTTGTATGACCTTCACAAATAAGCCTTTTTCCTTCATGTTAGCTAGTCACTTTGACCACGATGCCATTACTTTGAAAGATACTTATCATTTTTTGAACACCAAAAAAATTCTCATGAAACACAAAGAAAATGAAATTTCCAGCCATTGTCATGTGCATTCAAAGATCTACAAAAATACTAATTCAAATAACCCATCTAATCCTGTAAAACAAGCAACAACCATTGTTGAATCAACCTAAACCCTAATGTCACATTCGATAAATGATGAAAAACTAGTTAATAATATAGATGTGAATTTTCATTTATTGCATCGAATCCAACTGCTCGGATGAACCACAACATTCTTATCAAACTGCTAGAGCTAATCCCTTTCCTAAAATATCATTACAAGCTCACAAATTATGTAAAAAAAATTTGAAGTCACTTGAGACCATATAAGTGTCATTGATCTTGAACAACTATTCCTCTTCACTTGATACCATAGAATGGATAATTGTTGATATCTCCTTGAATCAGTCAAGGTTACTTTTGCTCTCGATTGAAATGAAGAGGGAAACCCTCCTATCGAATGAGTACTCTGTACCATGGATAGAGGCCCTAAAGTGTATCCCCAACCTAGAGGTAGTTGAGATCCCTTACCATGGATAGGGAACCTTCATCAATAGAGAGGTGTATATGCACTAAAGGCCCTAACTAGGCTTGGAAAAAAGAGAAAAGTGATTTGAAAATGTCGATCACCCTTTAGCCTCGATAATTTATTTTGGTGGAGTTATATTTACAAGCACTCCCATGAGATTTTTAAGACCTTCAAAAATTATCCTTTTCCTTCATGTACGCTACAATTTTGACCAAGATATCGTGACTTGTGAAAGATACTAAAAAATTCCTTAACAGTAAACTACAATTTTGACCAAGATACCATGACTTGTGAAAGATACTAAAAACTTCCTTAACACAAAAGAGTTCAATGAAATGCAAAGAAAAAATGAAATGTCTAGCCACTCTAATGCCCATTTAGAGATCTACGAAAATCCCTATTTAAATAATTCACCTTATCCTTAAAACCAACCAACCGGTGTTGTTGAATCAACCTCAAACCCTTATGACACATCCAACAATAAGAAATTAGTCGATAGTTTAGACTTGTAAGACTTCATTCATTGCATCAACTCCAACTACCTAAATGAATCGTGATATTCTCATCAAACTTTCAAAGCTAATTTCTTTCCTAAAATGTCATTAAAACCTTTGTAAATGCAAAAAAAAAAATGCCACTTGTGGTTGGTTCCTAAAATGGTTGGTGATGAACACATATCACCACCCATTTCTAGTAGTGAAGCTCGAAACCAAAATAAATAAACCATTCCCATCACAAACCTTTGAGACCCTTCTCCACTTACCATAACCTTCCTTTATTTCTCCTAATTTTTTTTTTAAACCAACCTTTTCTTGATTAACGTTCTCTTTGTCTCTGTCTCTCTATCTATATGTCTCTCTCTCTATATCCATTATCCTTCCCCCTATTCATCACGATGGTAGACATAACTATAAAATAAAGAGTGAGAGGCCAAAAATTAATTGACGCCCACCTCCAAACAAAAGGTTAAAATTTTACTTTTATGGTGCTTCACAAGGTAACCTAGGTGTCTCTGAAGCTAGGTGTATTATCAAGGATGACTTTGATAACCTCATTTGGACCATTTCTAAAAATTACAACCCGAAACAAACAATAAAGTGAAGTTGCAAGCTCTTCTAAATAGGCTTAAGTTGTGTGATCCAAAACACATTGGTTGTATTGACATAAAAGAGGACTTGATGATATGCATCAACATCAAGTTTGAAGTAGAAGTGTCTCTAACTGGAAACTAAGAAACATCTTGGAGCACATTTGGTCGTTTCTCGATAGATTGGTTATTTTCTCATTACAACATTGTTATCAAGAGGCGAATAAAGTAGTAAATATAATGGAAAATCATGCTATTGAATAGCCCAAGGACATAATTACAGTTGGAAGCCAAAATGCTTGGAGTAACATGAATTTGCATAAGTGATTCTAATTTGGATTTGGATGGACCATCACTAATTTCAAAGTTTCAATTGCCATCTCTTTAGATTATTGATATATGGGTGTTTTGTACTCTTGTGTAATATTGAAATCATAATTTGGTGGTGGAGATAGTGCATCCCCTATGCACTGAAACATTTTCTATATCATAAATGGAAATTTCCTCTCACCTATGGAAAATCCATGCATGATTAGATCAACATCTCAAAGATATATGCTAGTAGAGCCTTAATTAGGGAGTTTCCTCCATTGTTTCTAACACAACCAAAATATGGCACATAAAATCTCTCTCAAGATTTTCTCATGCAAATGCAATGATTTATCACTCTCTTAACTCAACTGAACATGCTATTTTGTATAGGCTCTGATCATGCAAAGAGCACAATCTTAGCAATGATTAGAACATATGAATGTGATGAGGTTGTAGGTCACAAGCATGATTAGAAATTCATTGAACTCTTCTTTTTCAAAACAGATGAATTTCTAGGGAAAATATCTTGGGGGAAGCTGCTAGCAACAAACTACATACAATAAAAATTTATGTGTGGTTTTCAAAGCCATGGACTATTATGACATTACAATACATGTAGATAATTTGGGAGTAGTCTTCCCACTTCAAGTTATTAGGGAAAATAGTGTTGTGAGGAAGGCCTATCGATTTCTTAGGGGAAGGAAAAACAAAGTATAATTTGGACGGCTTCTAGAAGCTCATGAAAGACAAATTGACACTCTTTGACTCTAGAACAATAAACATAGGTGACATCCTACATAACAACACTAGAGAATGGATATGAGTCTAACAATAAAAATGATGTTGAGGAGTTTATTTAGGAGGATGAGGAATAGGCTAATATTGGAAACCTTGTTTAGAGGTCTTTGTAATTATCTATTTTTTAGCATATATACACACACAAGTACACATGCTCATAATGCGATTATAAAGATTGTCTTTGAGATGAATATCCCTAATGCCATATCCTTTAGCCAAGTCCCCCACTACACAAATCTAATCTATTTAAATTTTAAAAAACCACTTAGTAATCCTTCTTCTTTTATAAAATTTTGATCACTAATGACGTTATTTAGAGACAATGATCTACCCCCTTCCTTACCGTGAAAACTACTCATGTCCATGTCAAATGAAATGTTGTGGATGAAGGAGTTAAATTTTGTCACTTCCTTGTATTTGTACAAAACCCTTGATCATTTTATAATGACTTCAAAACCACATAGTAAGTGCAACTAAATAATAAACCCCCTCTTGTATGTATTTGTGTTTGAATCACATCAAACCCAAATTTTTGAGAGTAAAATTTATTATTTCTAAATTGCACACCTTTAATATTCTCTTAGGTTGTCTATGAACCCATTGTAGGATATTCATTAAATGTTTGTTGCTTTTGTGCACATCAAGATTTCCCTCCTTAGATTGTTTATAATGTGCAATACTAATGCTTAAAAATTTAAATAATTCCAACAAATGGGAATAACAAATTCCCCATGGTAAATCCCTTACCTTTTGCCTTTTTTATGATATTAAGAATGAACAAGTTACCTAGTTGATTCCCTTAGAGGTTATAACAATCTTCCTAAAATTGTGGATTGTACACTACTTGACCTTTTAGATTATGATGATGAACTTGATTATACTACCATTAGATTATATATAAACTTATTATATTTTTAAATGTTTCATTAAACATTTGTCTCCAACTCTTTGAAATTGATCATGTAAATAAAAACCTTCTTTGATAAATACAAAATTATCTAAGATTCCATCAAAATATGGTAAGAATAATTATGGGCTATTTAATCTTTTTCTTTTTGATAGAGAAACTACAATATATTATAAAGTAAATTCCTTTTCTCCTAGAACCTTGGAATAATATTTTGAGATTTAAATCTCAAGACCACCCTTTATGTAGATTTAAGCAATTCCAATATTACAATCCCACTAGATTGGTCACTACAAATAAGAAACATGCCATTGATGATGAAGTTACTAATATTCATGTGTAGTACCCTATTTTAAACTCCTTTAAATAATAATTATTCTTGTAGTAATTTTATTTAAAATTATGGATACCAATTGAGGGGTATAAAATTCTCTAAAGGCCCTAAGTGGGTTTGACAATAAGAGAAAAGTGATTTGACGATGTCAATCACCATTAAGCCCAAAAAAAATCTTTTGGTGGAATTATACTTACAAGCACTCCTATGATATGTTTATGGCCTTCACAAATAATCCTTTTCCTTCATGTTAGATACAACTTCGACTAAAATTCCATGACTTGTGAAGAGATATAATGTCAAGATGTTTCATGCATGACAGATAATCTGGCATAATGGCTCTGTGCATATTTTTGCAAGAAGCTCTAAGGAAGATAACATAGGAAAACTATGCATGCACTCTTCAGCCATAGTGTGCTACTTTTAGGAGTCTACACTTTAGCTTCATGCCATGTAATGAATGATTAATCTCTCCCTTGATTGGTCAAGGATATTTTTGCTCTTGACCAATACAAGGAGGGAAACTATCATCCTATCAAATTAGGAGATGTCAATCTATCAAGACCTAACAAATTCTTTTGGAGGAATTATAATTGCAAGCACTCCCATGATAATTTGTATGGCCTTCACAAATAAGCCTTTTTCCTTCATGTTATCTAGTTACTTTGACCACAATGCCATTACTTTGAAAGGTACTTAACATTGTTTGAACACCAAAAAAATTCTCATGAAACACAAAGAAAATGACATTTCCAACCATTGTCATGTGCATTCAAAGATCTACAAAAATACTAATTCAAATAACCCATCTAATCCTATAAAACAAGCAAAAACATTGTTGAATCAACCTAAACCCTAATGCCACATTCGATAAATGATGAGAAACTAGTTAATAATATAGATGTGACTTTTCATTTATTGCATCGAATCCAACTTCCCAGATGAAACACAACATTCTTATCAAATTGCCAGAGCTAATCCCTTTCCTAAAATATCATTACAAGCTCACAAATTAATTGGCACCCACTATCCTTCCCCCTATTCATCACGATGGTAGACATAACTAGAAAATATAGAGTGAGAGGCCAAAAATTAATTGGCACCCACCTCCAAACAAAAGGTTAATTTTTTTACTTTTATGGTTTTTACTTTTATGGTGCTTCGCAAGGTAACCTAGGTGTCTCTGAAGTTAGGTGTATTATAAAGGATGACTTTGATAACCTCATTTGGACCATTTCTAAAAATTACAACCCGAAACAAACAGTAAAATGAAGTTGCAAACTCTTCTAAATGGACTCAAGCTATGTGATCCGAAAACACATTGGTTGCATTGACATAAAAGAGGACTTGATGATATGCATCAACATTGTTGGAAGTAGAAGTGTCTCTAACTAAAAACTAAGAAACATCTTGGAGCACATTTGGTTGCTTCTTCATAGATTGGTTAGTTTCTCATTACAACATTATTATCGAGAGGGGAATAAAGTAGTAAATATAATGGAAAATCATGCTATTGAATAGCTCGAGGACATAATTATAGTTGGAAGCCACAATTCTTGGAGTAACATGAATTTGCATAAGTGATTCTAATTTGGATTTGGAAGGACCATCACTAATTTCAAAGTTTCAATTGCCATCTCTTTAGATTATTGATATATGGGTGTTTTATACTCTTGTGTAATATTGAAATCATAATTTGGTGGTGGAGATAGTGCATCCCCTATGCAATGGAACATTTTCTATATCATAAATGGAAAATTCCTCTCACCTATGGGAAATCCATACATGATTAGATACATGATTAGATCAACATCTCGAAGATATATGCTATTAAAGCCTTAATTATGGAGTTTCCTCCACTTTTTCTAACACGACCAAAATATGGCACATAAAATCTCTCTCAAGAATTTCTCTTGTAAATGCAATGATTTATCTCTCTCTTAACTCAATTGAACATGCTATTTTGTATAGGTTCTGATCATGCAAAGAGCACAATCTTAGCTATGATTAGAACCTATGAATCCAATGAGGTTGTTGGTCACAAGCATGATTAGAACTTCATTGAACTATTCTTGTTCAAAACAGTTGAATTTCTAGGGAAAATATCTTGGTGGAAGCTACTGGCGACAAACTACATACAATAAAAATATCTAAGTGTGGTTGTCGAAGCCATGAACTATTATGACATTACAATAGATGTAGAAAATTTGGGAGTAGTCTTCTCACTTCAAGCGCTCAGGGAAAATGTTGTTGTGAGGAAGTATTATCAACTTCCTAGAGAAAGACAAATAAAGTATAATTTGGAAGGTTTCTAGAAGCTCATGAAAGACAAATTCACTCTTTGACTCTAGAACATAAACATGGGTGACATCCTACATAACAACACTAGAAGGGGGATACAAGTATAACAATAAATATGAGGTTGAGTTTATTTAGGAGGACGAGGAATATGCTAATATTGAAAACCTTGTTTAGAGGTCTTTGTAATTATCTATTTTTCTGGTATATACACACACACAAATACACATGCTCATAATGTGATTATAAATATTGCCTTTTAGATGAATATCCATAATGCCATGTCCTTTAGCCAAGTACCCCACTACACAAATCTAATCTATTTAAATTTTAAAAAACACTTAGTAATCCTTCTTTTATAAAATCTATGTTCACTAATGACATTATTTAGAGACAATGATCCACCCCCTTCCTCATCGTGAAAATTAATCATGTCCATGTCAAATGAAATGTTGTGGATGAAGGATATTTAAAACTGTGTCACCACCTTGTATTTGAACAAAACCCTTGATCATTTTATAATGACTTCAAAACCACATAGTAAGTGCAACTAAAGAAGAAAACCCCTCTTGTATGTATTTTGGCTTGAATCACATCCAACCCATATTTTTGAGACTAAAATTCACTATTTCTAAATTTGCACACACCTTTAATATTCTCTTAGGTTGTCTATGACCCCATTGTAGGATATTCATTATGTTTGATGCTTTTGTGCACATCAAGATTTCCCTCCTTAGATTGTTTATAATCTGCAATACTAATGCTTAAAAATTTAAACAATTCCAACAAATGGGAAATACCAAATTCCCCATGGTAAATCCCTTACCTTTTTCCTTTTTTGTGATATTAATAATGAATAAGTTACCTAGTTGATTCCCTTAGAGGTCATAACAATCTTCCTAGACTTGTGGATTGTATAGTACTTGACCTTTTAGATTATGATGATGAACTTGATTAGACTACCATTAGATAATATAAACTTATTATATTTTTAAATATTTCTTTAAACATTTGTCTCCAATTCTTTGAAATTGATCATGCAAATAAAAGCTTCCTTGAAAAATAAAAAAATGTCTAAGATTCCATCGAAATATGGTAAGAATAATTATGGGATATTTAATCTTTTTATTTTGGATAGAGAAACCAAAATATATTATAAATTCAGTTCCTTTTCTCCTATAACCTTGGAATGAAAATTTGAGATTTAAATATGAAGACCGCCCTATATGCACATTTAAGCAATTCCAATACAATAAGAGCAAAGTGATTTGGCGATGTCAATCACCATTAAGCCCCAAAAAATTATTTTGGTGGAATTATATTTACAAGCACTCCCATGATATGTTTATGGCCTTAAAAAAAAGTCTGTTTCCTTCATGTTAGATACAAATTTGACTAAAATTTCATGACTTGTGAAGAGATGTAATGCCAGGATGTTTCATGCATGGATGATAATCTGGCATAATAGCTTTGTGCATATTTTTGCAAGAATTATTTGAAAGAAAGGGAGAGTTTTATAAGTAGTGGTGCTTAGCATATAATATATATAATCTAAAGGTTGCTTGCTAAAGGAAATTCTAACTGGTGTCATCCAAGAGTTGTAATAAATAATAGGTTTGAGGAGTTGGTAATCCCAATCTCTAGAAGTAACACTTTTAATATCATTGTGGACCTATGGAATAATAAAGTAGGTATGATATAATTTAGAGAAGGGAAGAAGTGAAGAAATTGCTATATAGAAGAGACTATGAAAGTGGAGCTAACCATAGAATGGGGGAAATTTCTAAAGACTTGGAATTTGAAAAAGAAATA
>VDFB02191900.1:58094-176759 GCA_007258455.2 Sequoia sempervirens
GTGAACCTTCCAAGAAACCAAAGGAGTCAGGCAGTTTCACAGAGATGCCCACTATACAGGAGGACCCACTCCATGAAGGAGAGGAAGAAGAGACCGAGCAGCCAAAGTCCCCACCTACTACCTCTGCTCTCACAATCACCACTGTTGTTGCTACCACTACCATTGCTCCTCCGCCTGCTTCTCATGCGATGGTTGCTTCTTCTCCGCCCGTGGTGGATATCTCAATTCACCTTGCCTCCACCTCACCTACATCGCAAGTTATGTTCATAGATTCCTCGTCTGCTACCACTTCTCCACTCTCCTCCTCCATGTCCCCATCATCAGCCCTCCCACTAGCCATTGCAATGACAACAATGCCTACTCTCTCGCTCCCAAAAGCTTTTGCTCGACATATGCAAAATATACCAACGAAGTTGTTTGGGGTGCTAATGAACCCTGTGGTGCAAGCTTCCTTAGCACAAGTTGTTGCTAGCCTCATTGTTCCTCCTCCCCCGATTGAAACACCTACAATGGAGGCAAAAATGCAGATATCTAAGGAGTTAGAAAGGTAAGAAATGGAGGAAGAAGAAGATGACTATCATGAACACCCTGAATATCAACATCTGGTAATTGATAAAGTGGTGCATGAGGATGAAGAGGAGGAAACACAATTCTCTAAGGAAGATGTTGAGGAACTGAGAACCAATTATATTGTGGAAACCTTTGACCTATAGCTCGAAGAGGAGCTGGCCCAACAACTCAACGATGTCAGAGAAGAAGTTGAAGAGCAGCCCTTTGAAGAAAAGAAAGAGACAAATAATAAAATGGAGGAGGACACTGAGCCTCCAATAGGAGAGCAAGGTAAGAGCCTTGAACATGATGAATAAATGCCTCCTTCAGGAGAGAAAGAAGAAAGAGAAAGGGAAGAAAAGGAAGAAGAAAATCCTGAAGAAGAGGCTGAAACAAGGAAAAGCCCAGAAGCAGAGCATCATGAAGAACATGGGCATGAACAAGAAAAAGAGAAAACCTCTGAGGGGGAGGAAAACCCCAAAGAACATGCAACCACTGAATCCCTAGGGAAAGAAATAGTATTTATCTAAGATTCAGATGAGGAAGAAGAAGAAAAGACAAAGCAAGAGACTCCAGGTGGCAAGAAAACATAAATTCAACGTACCCGAGAAGAAGGTGATCATGAATCACCGAAATGGGAATCCCTGATGCCAGAATGGCTTGAAGAGAAATTAGAGAAGAAATCCCCGACCCCAATGGATCCAAAGGTGAGACTTGAAGCCATATTGGCTCAAGCTCAAATAAGCACTAGGAAGGAGAAGAAACCAAAGGTCAAGTCTCATTTGACAATGGATGCATTAGGATCCAGGACAGTACAAATAGCTACTCTGGTGATGGGAGAAGAAGGGGTCAACTATGACATTTCCACCATTGACTTGGGAACAACCACGAGAGAGCAGAAAATTGACCATCTTTAGGGATCCGTCGCCACCATTGTGCATCAAATGAATAAGGATAAGACCTCTAAGGAGGAGATAAAGGCACAAGTGGCAGACTTAACAACCTATATTCAACAATGGTCTTCCACTAAGGAGCTTCCCACCACGTCATCAATGCCACCACAGTTGTTTTCCAAGGACCACATCGAAAAATTAGAGAGAAGAAATAATTGGACAAAGGCCACAGAGGATTGGTTCCAACAGGTCCTCTGCAATGGAAATACGGGCATTGGTCGCGTTGTTAGGACAACAAACAAGTTCTCGAAGGTGCAAAAACAACTTGAGGGCATGAGAAAATTCTGCACCGACTTCCCAGAGCTATATAGGATTACGTATCCTAAGGTTGAGGCAATCCTCGGAATGCCCGAAAGAACATGGGAAAAGGAGCTTGCGTTGGTTAAGGGTTATCATTGGCTTATAGAAACATGGAAGCTAGGCCTTGACCACAAGAAAGAAATATTGGAATGGGTGCTCCATGCGATAGAGCTTGATATTGATTGGGCTAAGGAAATCAGGACATCTTGTGGGGAGTATTTGAAACTAATGACATTTTTTGACATGCCCACCATTGAGTTGGACCCAGAGAAGATAAGGATGCTCTTCCATAAGAAGATGGAGAACGAAACCACAAATGCACTCATGTTGGATTTTATGGGTTTTGATGCACGAGCCTTCACCCAATCTGAGCAAGTGATGAAAAATACACCCAAGTGCGATAAGGATTGGGATGTGATTACCGACTAATCCAGGAAATTGAACTTTCAGGTGCTTCAATCTAATATTTTGGAGTGGAGAAAGCTTCAGACATTGATCGACAAATTCGTGGAGTATGCTACTGTGAAGAAACAAGAAGGGAATCTAGTGATTGATGATGAATTCCTCACAAAGTAGTTACAACAAAGGACAATCAGCTAAAGGAAAAAAGAGCTACAGTGTTGCCCACAAGAGGACAAAATAAGCTAAAAGACAAAATGTAATTTTATATTGTAAAATATTTGGGGGTAGGTGAAACCCTAATTTGTAGTGAATCTTGGTCACACAATGAGATTAAATCTTGGCCATTCATTTTTCTTTTTGGACACTATAAATAGGGGGTCTCCTCTCATTTTAAAGAGAGAGTTGAGTTGTTGTAAAGGCATGCTACTGAAATTTTAATAGAAGTTCATTGATTTTGGTGGATTCTTAAGTTCCAACTTCATGTTTCATGATTCTTCTCTTTTAGTAAATGAATTTGAGTAGATTAACTTTGTTGTTATATGTGTTAGCATGCTTCAATAGATTAGTTAATGTTGTTCATTGATGGTGAATGATTCTACTGTATTGATGTCCTTCTTTGTTCATGCTTTTTGTTGTTCATTGATGATAAATTGTAGTGTAAAGCTAGTTTGAACATTATTTGAAAGTTGCACTTAAATTCTACCTTTTGTTCATGCTTTATGGTGAATGAATGATTGAAATCTATAGACCTTAGAAGATTGCACTAGTTTCATGAGACTGTGAATTAGTCTGGTTAAGTGGGACTTAGTTTTAAGAAGGTTGTCCACTGTAACATCCTCCATTGTCACTATTCATAAATAGTTTCAGGTCTAGGAACTTACTCCCTTCCCTGCCCTTTTTTACTTTTCTTTTAAATAGGTGCTTTAGATAAAGTTCATTGCACATTGTAAAACCAAATCTGAAGATCAAAGTGGAGTTTGAGACTATTGTCTTGAACTTACAACAACAAAGCAACACTCCAAAAAAAATTATAAAATCCATCTAAGGATCCAATTCCCCTCCATTTTAACCCACGTAAGGCTACCCTGTGATTACTAGCAAGATCACATTGAACCAATTGAGATATTCCAAGCATGTCAAGACCTAACACCCGAGAGACCTTGGGGAAATTTTTAGCAACTTGATGTTGGAGATTGCCTTTCAAGAGAGATAGTGCACTTATGCATTGCCTGTGTTGAGAGGTGCAAAAACACCCATCAACACTAGGTGAACTAGAACTACACGAAACAACTTATGATATTGCCTTAGTGGACAAGAATCCTAGATGCCACTTTGGTACTTAGAGGAATGTAGAAGTATGGGGATTAAAATAAAAGTTGACTTTAAACTCATGAAAATACAGTAGGGAGCCCCTAACCCATTTACCATTCTATTATATTTGGAATGGTTCATGGATTATAATGACATATTTGATGTTGCAAAAGAATAACTAATAATACAAGGAAATAGAAAAATAGTACACATGATACTAAATGAAGGAATGAAGTGAGTATATATAGAAAAAATATATATCATAGATGGAGGAAAAATAAACAGCCAAAGGAATCTATATCATTGGAAGAATCTCAAAAACCTTATTAGTTGGTGAAACCACATCAGAGGGAAATATTTGTGGATATTAATGATTCATTGATTAATATTGAAGATGTAGTAGAAGCGTGGGAGTGGGAAAAGTAAGAAATGTGAACAAGAAAATATTGGGGGCAAGAAAATTGTTTAGTATCAAGAGAATACTTAGAAAGGTACAAGATTGCATCATAGAAGAGGTTTTCCATACCACAAAAGAGAGGATAGTTCAAGTAAAGAGAGGGATTTCACTCATATAATTACCACATTAATTAGGAGTGAGTGAGCTTCTTTGGTACCTTAAAACTATGCGAATTATATTTGAGGAGGACCCTATTGGAAGTCTTCCATGATAAATTAATATTATTGGTGTAAATATAGTGGAATACCTATAGTGAAATTATATATTGACCTAGAGGGCACTAACAATTCTTATAAAGCTAGGTATGTGGATGATGAAGGAAATATGATGTTGCGAGAGTATATGATGGAACCAAAAAAAAATGTCAATGTATAAAATGAAAATAAATTTGGAATGGAATAGGATAAATAGATGAGAGACTAAGAATACAATTATTCTATTGGTCCTATCTTCTATTACAAAGATATAGTATATCCACAAAGAACAAAGGGTGAAGATCAGGTTTTGAGAATTATCAAAATGGATTTCTATAAAACTTTTAATTTTTGGGATCCAACCCAAAATCTCAATAAAGTAATAAAAATGATTCAAGAGGTGGTAATTTTATTGAGGGATGAGGTGAGAAGAAATTTTGATAGAAATAAAACATCGGTGATACCCCGAAAGGAACATGGCACAAGGAAAATGATTGGATGAATGATCAAAACAAGAATAGTATTGCGTAAAGCATGTTGTTTAAGGAAAAGAGAGGAAAAATGTATTGTAGAAGAAGAAGAGGACCCTAAAAATTTAGAGGTAAAAATAAGAGAAGATGAAAGAGAGGTGGTAGTGAAAAATATAGAAAATACCCAATATTTCTACCAACCACTAAAAATAAGAGAGAATGTGGACAAAAATGGTGCACCCAAAATTAGGGCAATAGAGAAGTATTAAAGTAGTAAAAATATGGAAGAAATATCAAGACTTGTTTCCAAGAACCTTTATTGAGTTAAAAGGTATTATTGGTGTGAATATGGTATTTTACCTAACTAGTTCACTAGTAGGTCCTATTCACATGTTAAGTTTACTTAAGTCCTAGTAATCTTTCTAGAAGTCTTCATTGTCTTGATGAGATCTTATCTTATCTTATGTTATTTAATTCTTGTGTCCTAGGTCATTTCATATTTGTTGAGTTTTTTGTCTCATGTTATAGGATTAAGACACATGTCACGATCTTGTCTTATCCTATCCCTCACCTTGTCTATATAAGCAAGGCTCTTGTACATTATTGTATCATATAATATCAAGCAAGATGTTATATTTCCATACTCTCTTGTGGAGGGTTATCTTTTATTTTGTAGGTGATCTTGGGGTGTGAGATAATTTTCAACTCCTACAACTATAAAGGAAGAAGCTGGAGTAATGAGGATTTAGTTGAAAGAAGATGTTAAAATATAGAAGAGACCTTACTAGTTGAATACTAACACAAAAATGAAGGTGACACAGGAAATAGATAAGATGATCACTAGAGGAATAATTAAACTAGTTACAAATGTATAATGAATCAATCTCATGATGGTGCAAAACAAGAAAATTAGAGAAATAAGGATATTTATAAATTTTTAGAAATTAAATAAAGCAGGCATCCATGATCCATTCCTGCCTCCTTTTACATAAGAAGTATTGGAAATAATAGCAGATAGAGAAGAATATTTATTCACTGATGATTTCATCAATTACCATCAAGTGAAAATAAAAGAGGGAGATCAACCAAATAATACTTCTTTCATTGAGTAAGGATTGTTATGTACACAGTAATATTGTTTGGGTTAAAGAATGCATTAGTAGTATTCAATAGGATTATAATAAATATATTAAGAGATTTGATTCATGATTTCTTGAAAGTATATCTAGATGATTGGATAATGCATAAGTTACTCAAAGATCATCTCCAAGTACCAAGGTTAATGTTTCAAAGGTGTCACAACCTAAGAGTTGTGTTGAATTTAAAGAAGCACATATTTACAACTTTTTTTTGGTAGTTTTTAGGACATATAATTTGTTATCGGTACATCATTGTATTATATATTATGCACCTAGGATAGGATAAGCTTCTTAGGTAGGTTGTATTTGCATCATGTGACTTTACTTTCCCAATTTAGTGGAGATGTTGTGCACACATGGGACATCTTCTACTACCACATTGGTTGTAGATTCACATATCTTGGTGGAGTATCCTATAAATATCCACTTGTAGCTCTAGTATGAGAAATATAATCCAATAAATCTGGAATTATATTGTACATAACATCCTTTGTAGAATGTATTATTCCCTCACTTTAGGTCTCGTGTCTACTTTCATTGAAGCTCCTATATCTTGGGTGACTATATCTATAGCCAAATCTTAAATAATATTAGAGATTGTGGGATTTCTTCTTTTTAACCCTTTTTAGAGATCTAGGTTGCAAACACTCATTTTCTCAAAAAGTTTCTTGTATGTTCTTCTCTTGCATTGAATCCAATGTTGTAGAAAATCATAAAAAATGATATAAATATAATATTAGATATGAGGATCCTTTTTTTGAATTTTTATTGCAAGTGAATTTGGAGTATAAGGGAGCAAATATGAGAACATAATTGAGTTTATAGCATTTAAGAAAGTCAAAATTTCCTTTTGTTACACCTAAATCAAACATAGGGGGCTAGATCTAGAAAGGTTTAAAGGAAGGGGTTTTTAATGGGAATCTACATATCACTCACCATTCATAGTATTTGGGGAGGCATTAACCCTTCCATTGTGCATAGAGAACCAAAAAACCTAAGATCAACTATCATTTCATCAAAATTAGACTTTTTCCTGGGCCATAAGGAAAATTTCCCCGTCCTTCATTATACGTATGGCTTGTCTTGTCATTGGAATGTTTAATAGAATAATATTTATGAAATATTATATTTATAAGATATTAATCTATTTTAAAATAATTTTTAGATTTAAAAATCAAAATATATGATGAGTGTACTATCAATACCCTTTGCATCCTACAAGCTATAGGGTATGTGCTCCCCTAAGGGTACCAAGCAGAAATCAATATAGGTTCTATAGCTAAGTGTCATATGGAGAATTCAATTGATCAAATAAAAATGAAATAAAACAATTAACAAGATAAATGATCAACTAAATTCCATACTTAATGAAATTAGTCTAACATGGTTAAAATGATTCAATTAAGGTCAAAGCAATCTAAATTCTAGATAATTAAAACAAGTAACCAACAAACCTACAATCCCATTGGGGGATTAGTCTCAAAACGGATGTGGATTTCTCAATTTGGGCCTAATCCATGTTGCAAAAGCTTGGATTGAGGAATGAATATGATTCACAAATTCCTTGAAAAAGCTCAAAGGTGAGTGATGAATTCAAGAGAGTAAGGGTGCAATAATGATTGTGAATGAAATTCATGTAAAAAGGCTAGTATTTATAGATTTTTGAAACATTGATCAATGGTGAGGATTTAAAATGCTAATCAATGGAGGAAATTGAATTGAGGGTATGAGTGTGGATAAAGAATTGAATAAATGGTCAAAAATCCTTGAAGGCATCGATCAAATATTTAATCAAAGGTCTATAATCCATGAGGATTCAACAACATCCCTAAGTTTTAGGAAATATGTTGGAGATATTATTCATTTGGAGGGAAGAATTTGAATTTGAAAGGAATATTCCATGAGAATATTCCTTATGCAATTTGGAGGATTGGAGGAATAATTAACTAATTAAACAATTTAGGAAAATCATTTAATTGTGCAAGTTGGGAGAATTAGGATCTTTAATTAAGTAATTGAGAATTGTTTAATCAAGTAGGATAAATGGCATTTAATTAAGTAATTTGATATTATTTAATCAAAAGGGGAGAAATTAATATGAAGGTGATGAATTAATCAAATAAAATTAATTATTCAATTAATAGGAGAAAAAGGTGAAGTTAGTTAGGTGATGAATTAATCAAATAAAATTAATTATTCGATTAATAGGAGAAAAAGGTGAATTTAACTAAATAATTGGTCATTATTTAGTTATATAGATGAAATAGGTGAATTATGAAAGAAATGGTGTTAATAGAGAAATTGAATTGTGTGATATACTCAGGACATTTTCAGGTGTCTACACTAAGTAGTGGCCCTTAGACCTCCCACCACTAGCAGACATGTCCATTAGTGAGAGTCTACAACCCTACTAATGATATTAAACCTACTGCCACAAAAAAATACAATGCAACCCTTGGTGGTCAAAACTAGCATCACCATCTCTTTCTTCATACAATAATGAAATATGGGTTTTCACTAGTCAAAATGAAGTTTTTTCCGCATGCATGATTTTTGCTAGTGATAAGCAATTTCTGCTAGTGATAAGCAATTTCTAGACCATTGCTAGAAGTTTCAAGTTGTAATGATAACTTTTTGGGATGCTAGTGATGGTATATAAATACTTCAATGATACTAAACACATTTTATCTAAGAGCACATCTATTTAATAACATAAAATTATGTTAGCAACTTCCTCCTCCCAAACTACCCCCCTCATAATTTAAATTTTAATGTTTTATTTTTATCTTCAAAGGCCTTATTTTGTGTCACAGCGGATCTTCTTCTAACTAATTTTTTTATGTAGGATCATTTTTTGAGCACTTCCTAGTGGTGTAGATGGTTTGGATGTAAGTTTTTGAAAGTGGATAATTTTTCATGTGCTTTTCAATGGTGTAGTCTAATTTATCTCATCTTTATTAAAATTATACTTGTAGCATTGAATCCTAATTTGGATTTAGTAATACATTAGGATCAAGATCACTTTTCTTATTTGGAAAGAGCAAACTATAATCACATTAAGCATAAAGTTCCACCATCATATTTTGTTAAGGGTTTCCTAAAATTTCATTACAAGCTTCATAAATTATGCAAAACTTTGATTTTTTTTAGATAATATAATGGAGGTTCTATAGGGGTCCTTAAACCAAGAAAACACCACCATCAATGTGCCTAATAGACACCAAATTATTCTAGTAAAATTACATAAAAAATTGTACTAACATACCTTAAATCAAGAAAACGCCACCACCAATGTGCAACATAGATACCCAAAAAAGGAAAAGCCGAAGAAGACTAACCTTGAAATAAAACCCAATAGGAAATCCTAGTACCATCCTAGAAACAACAATGTAACATTAAAGTGGTGACAATTTCCCTGTTAAAAATTATAGAAACTCAACAACAACACAATACATCAACTTTAACACCTAAGAAGATGATGGATTGGATTGTGTAAAAGGAGTGGATGAAAGGATAAGATTATGGAAACATGTCTAAATTCCATTAGACCAAGGGGAGTCAGGATCAACAATTTCACATACCAAGTTACATATTGAGATTATATTTTTTTGGGATGTGATGGTGGCTTTGAATTTTTGAATTTGTGGACTTGTTGGCTTAGAGGATTTTAGATTTCTAGATTGTTGGATGTTGGAACATGGGATTTTAGATTAGATATTTGTATGGCCAAATTTTGAGATCTATATGGATTTTTTGTTTTAGCACATTGCATTTTTTCTTAGATATTTGGATTGCTTGGAATTGATATTTTTGAGATATTTGGATTGGATATTCAGATTGTCAGATTTTAAATTTGGATGGATTTTGCATTTGAGATTTAGATTTTGGATTTGGATTTGGAAATTTGGATTTTTGGAAATGTTTTGCCTTTTAGATCTTGAAGGTTATATTATTGATCCAAAGTAACTTTCTATTATGGGATTCATGGATACTTGCATTCTAGATTTTGGATTTGGAATTATAGACTTAGGATTGTTGGATTTTTTGATCCATATAAGTTTTGGGGACTTTGAATTTTGGATTGCTTGAGATTTATACCTTTCAATTATGGGGATTTTAGATGTTTGGATGGGTTCCTTGGGATATGTAGATGCAACTGAGTTTATTTTAAAGCCCATTTTATGGTCCCTAGGGGAATATATCTTGGATTTCCATGAAGGTTGTGATATTTTTATCATTGTGAAATAGGTTAAGTGGTATGTGATTTAGTTGTTCTAGGGAGATGGGTTTAAGTGATGGATAGTTAAGGTTGGTGATAGGAATAGTAGGGTTGATGAAAGAGTTGGTGGGGTGATAATAGGGTTGATGAAAGGGTTTGTGGTTAGGATGACAAGGTCAATGAATTTTTTTTTTCCAATAATCTCTTTATAGGAATAATGAGAGGAACATATTTTGATGAAATAATTTTACTCAAAAATTGTGGAAGTGTAAATAAACATACTTAGATTGATCATCAAGATACTTGTAGCCAATACCCTAAAATCCTTGATTTTCATAAACATGTATGGGTTTTATATTTCCTTGCTCTTGAAGGCCTAATCCTTTTCCTTGATATTTCGTGATTGTGTACTCAATTTGTAATAAGATGTGTTACTTTGGAAAAAAGAGGTGAATACATCATTAGATAGCTGAGAAATATTGAATATTTCAATTTTCTCATCTATGAGAAGACTAAATCAAACAAAGGTGGGAGAGCCTAATAAGTTGTATTTTTACTCTTGGATGGGATCAATGGGGGATTTATAGGATTATTGTGCTTGGTTAGGATTAATGGGATAAATGTGGTCACTTTGACCTTGAGTGGGTTGTGGAAATTTTTTATCATACTTTGGATAAGGATCTCAATCCATCACTAGTCATTCATCTTGTAATATGGGTGTAGTTACCTTAAGCTTGATGTATCCTTTATCACTAATGACGTTATTTAGAGACAATGATCTACCCCCTTCCTTACCGTGAAAACTACTCATGTCCATGTCAAATTAAATGTTGTGGATGAAGGAGTTAAATTTTGTCACTTCCTTGTATTTGTACAAAACCCTTGATCATTTTATAATGACTTCAAAACCACATAGTAAGTGCAACTAAATAAAAAACTCCCTCTTGTATGTATTTGTCTTTGAATCACATCAAACCCAAATTTTTGGGAGTAAAATTTATTATTTCTAAATTGCACACCTTTAATATTCTCTTAGGTTGTCTATGACCCCATTGTAGGATATTCATTAAATGTTTGTTGCTTTTGTGCACATCAAGATTTCCCTCCTTAGATTGCTTATAATGTGCAATACTAATGCTTAAAAATTTAAATAATTCCAACAAATGGGAATAACAAATTCCCCATGGTAAATCCCTTACCTTTTGCCTTTTTTATGATATTAAGAACGAACAAGTTACCTAGTTGATTCCCTTAGAGGTTATAACAATCTTCCTAAAATTGTGGATTGTACACTACTTGACCTTTTAGATTATGATGATGAACTTGATTATACTACCATTAGATTATATATAAACTTATTATATTTTTAAATGTTTCATTAAACATTTGTCTCCAACTCTTTGAAATTGATCATGTAAATAAAAACCTTTTTGATAAATACAAAATTATCTAAGATTCCATCAAAATATGGTAAGAATAATTATGGGCTATTTAATCTTTTTCTTTTTGATAGAGAAACTACAATATATTATAAAGTAAATTCCTTTTCTCCTAGAACCTTGGAATAATATTTTGAGATTTAAATCTCAAGACCACCCTTTATGTAGATTTAAGCAATTCCAATATTACAATCCCACTAGATTGCTCACTACAAATAAGAAACATGCCATTGATGATGAAGTTACTAATATTCATGTGTAGTACCCTATTTTAAACTCCTTTAAATAATAATTATTCTTGTAGTAATTTTATTTAAAATTATGGATACCAATTGAGGGGTATAAAATTCTCTAAAGGCCCTAAGTGGGTTTGACAATAAGAGAAAAGTGATTTGACGATGTCAATCACCATTAAGCCCAAAAAAAATCTTTTGGTGGAATTATACTTACAAGCACTCCTATGATATGTTTATGGCCTTCACAAATAATCCTTTTCCTTCATGTTAGATACAACTTCGACTAAAATTCCATGACTTGTGAAGAGATATAATGTCAAGATGTTTCATGCATGACAGATAATCTGGCATAATGGCTCCGTGCATATTTTTGCAAGAAGCTCTAAGGAAGATAACATAGGAAAACTATGCATGCACTCTTCAACCATAGTGTGCTACTTTTAGGAGTCTACACTTTAGCTTCATGCCATGTAATGAATGATTAATCTCTCCCTTGATTGGTCAAGGATATTTTTTCTCTTGACCAATACAAGGAGGGAAACTATCATCCTATCAAATTAGGAGATGTCAATCTATCAAGACCTAACAAATTCTTTTGGAGGAATTATAATTGCAAGCACTCTCATGATAATTTGTATGGCCTTCACAAATAAGCCTTTTTCCTTCATGTTATCTAGTTACTTTGACCACAATGCCATTACTTTGAAAGGTACTTAACATTGTTTGAACACCAAAAAAATTCTCATGAAACACAAAGAAAATTACATTTCCAGCCATTGTCATGTGCATTCAAAGATCTACAAAAATACTAATTCAAATAACCCATCTAATCCTATAAAACAAGCAAAAACATTGTTGAATCAACCTAAACCCTAATGCCACATTCGATAAATGATGAGAAACTAGTTAATAATATAGATGTGACTTTTCATTTATTGCATCGAATCCAACTTCCCAGATGAAACACAACATTCTTATCAAATTTCCAGAGCTAATCCCTTTCCTAAAATATCATTACAAGCTCACAAATTAATTGGCACCCACTATCCTTCCCCCTATTCATCACGATGGTAGACATAACTAGAAAATATAGAGTGAGAGGCCAAAAATTAATTGGCACCCACCTCCAAACAAAAGGTTAATTTTTTTACTTTTATGGTGCTTCGCAAGGTAACCTAGGTGTCTCTGAAGTTAGGTGTATTATGAAGGATGACTTTGATAACCTCATTTGGACCATTTCTAAAAATTACAACCCGAAACAAACAGTAAAATGAAGTTGCAATCTCTTCTAAATGGACTCAAGCTATGTGATCCAAAAACACATTGGTTGCATTGACATAAAAGAGGACTTGATGATATGCATCAACATTGTTGGAAGTAGAAGTGTCTCTAACTGAAAACTAAGAAACATCTTGGAGCACATTTGGTTGCTTCTTGATAGATTGGTTAGTTTCTCATTACAACATTATTATCGAGAGGGGAATAAAGTAGTAAATATAATGGAAAATCATGCTATTGAATAGCTCGAGGACATAATTATAGTTGGAAGCCACAATTCTTGGAGTAACATGAATTTGCATAAGTGATTCTAATTTGGATTTGGAAGGACCATCACTAATTTCAAAGTTTCAATTGCCATCTCTTTAGATTATTGATATATGGGTGTTTTATACTCTTGTGTAATATTGAAATCATAATTTGGTGGTGGAGATAGTGCATCCCCTATGCAATGGAACATTTTCTATATCATAAATGGAAAATTCCTCTCACCTATGGGAAATCCATACATGATTAGATCAACATCTCAAAGATATATGCTATTAAAGCCTTAATTATGGAGTTTCCTCCACTTTTTCTAACACGGCCAAAATATGGCACATGAAATCTCTCTCAAGAATTTCTCATGTAAATGCAATGATTTATCTCTCTCTTAACTCAATTGAACATGCTATTTTGTATAGGCTCTAATCATGCAAAGAGCACAATCTTAGCTATGATTAGAACCTATGAATCCAATGAGGTTGTTGGTCACAAGCATGATTAGAACTTCATTGAACTATTCTTGTTCAAAACAGTTGAATTTCTAGGGAAAATATCTTGGTGGAAGCTACTGGCGACAAACTACATACAATAAAAATATCTAAGTGTGGTTGTCGGAGCCATGGACTATTATGACATTACAATAGATGTAGAAAATTTGGGATTAGTCTTCCCACTTCAAGTGCTTAGGGAAAATAGTGTTGTGAGGAAGGTTTATTGATTTCTTAGGGAAGGAAAAATAAAGTATAATTTGGGAGGCTTCTAGAAGCTCATGAAAGATAAATTGACACTCTTTGACTCTAGAACAATAAACATGGGTGACATCCTACATAACAACACTAGAGAAGGGATATGAGTCTAACAATAAAAACAATGTTGAGGAGTTTATTTAGGAGGACATGATGAATAGGCTAATATTGGAAACTTTGTTTAGAGGTCTTTGTAATTATCTATTTTTTAGCATATATACACACACAAGTACACATGCTCATAATGCGATTATAAAGATTGTCTTTGAGATGAATATCCCTAATGCCATATCCTTTAGCCAAGTCCCCCACTACACAAATCTAATCTATTTAAATTTTAAAAACCACTTAGTAATCCTTCTTCTTTCATAAAATCTTTGATCACTAATGACGTTATTTAGAGACAATGATCTACCCCCTTCCTCACCGTGAAAATTACTCATGTCCATGTCAAATGAAATGTTGCGGATGAAGGAGTTAAAATTTTGTCACTTCTTTGTATTTGAACAAAACCCCTGATCATTTTATAATGACTTCAAAAAAATATAGTAAGTGCAACTAAAGAAAAAACCCCCTCTTGTATGTATTTGGATTTGAATCACATCAAACCCAAATTTTTGAGACTAAAATTCATTATTTATAAATTTGCACACACCCTTAATATTCTCTTAGGTTGTCTATGACCCCGTTGTAGGATATTCATTATGTTTGTTGCTTTTGTGCACATCAAGATTTCTCTCAGATTGTTTATAATCTGCAAAACTAATGCTTAAAAATTTAAATAATTTTAACAAATGGGAATACCAAATTCCCTATGGAAAATCCCTTACCTTTTTCCTTTTTTATGATATTAATAATGAACAAGTTACCTAGTTGATTCCCTTAGAGGTTAAAACAATCTTCCTAAACTTGTGGATTATATACTACTTGACCTTTTAGATTATGATGATGAACTTGATTATACTACCATTATATTATATATAAACTTATTATATTTTTAAATATTTTATTAAACATTTGTCTCCAATTCTTTTACATTGATCATGTAAATAAAAACTTCTTTGATAAATAAAAAATGTCTAAGATTCCATTAGAATATGGCGAGAAGAATTATGGGCTATTTAATCTTTCTCTTTTGGATAGATAAACCAAAATATATTATAAAGTCAATTCCTTTTCTCCTAGAACCTTGGAATAATATTGAGATTTAAATCCCAACACCACCCTATATGCATATTTAAACAATTTTAGTATTACAAAACCACTAGATTGGTCACTATAGATGAGAAACATGCCACTGATGATGGAGTTACTAATATTCGTGTGTAGTACCCTATTCTAAACTCCTTTAAATAATAATTTCTTGTAGTAATTTTATTCAAAATTATGGATACCAATAGAGGGGTATAAATGCTCTAAAGGCCCTAAGTGGGTTTGACAATAAGAGAAAAGTGATTTGATGATGTCAATCACCATCAAGCCTTCTGGTGGAATTATATTTACAAGCACTCCTATGATATACTTATGGCCTTCACAAATAATCCTTTTCATTCATGTTAGATACAACTTTGACTAAAATTCCATGACTTGTGAAGAGATATAATGCCAAGATGTTTCATGCATGACTAATAATCTGGCATAATGGCTTCGTGCATATTTTTACAAGAATCATTTGCAAGAATCTCTAAGGAAGATAACATAGGAAAACTATGCATGCACTTTTCAACCACATTGTGCTACTTTTAGGAGTCTACACTTAAGCTTCAATAATAACATTACAAAATCCTACAATACTTTTGCATTGTGCACAACTTGTACATTCATCTACACCAACACACTTAGTTAGGCTCCACATGCCTCTAATATGTGGCATCATCTAGTAGAATGGCTTCATGCACATTTGAGCAAGCATTATTTCCAAGAAGTTCTAAGATACATAGGATAATTGTGCATGCACTCTTTAGTCACATTGTGCCACTTTTAGTAGTCTACACTTTAGCTTGGATAATATAACATTACTAGCTGCTCCTACAATGCTTCCACATGCATATGCACCAACACACTTAGTTAGGCTCCATATATGTTTCGCATGTGGTTGTATCTAACTCACATGGTTGTATCTACCAACACCATATGAATTCATCATCTGTCACAACTCTAGCCTAATGGGAAGTGCACCATACACACATGACAATTAACAATATACTATGTAAGGCTTAGTTGACAAACCTAGTGTATAAATACACACCAATGTACATTTTCTAAGCTAATATATTGATAGGGTTTGGTCTATTGAGTATTGAGCCAAATCATATCATTCAAGCTAGTTTGGTTGCACTCCAAAGAACATTTGGTAAATTAGGCATATGCATTTTTCAATGCTTAATCACAACACTATGCTTCTTGTATTTTCCTTTGCATACTTTTTGTATATTCACATAATATTATTGAATACAAGTCTATTCTTATGTATCTCTTGTGTCTCTACTCTACTTCAACCACAAGACTATATAGCAATGCTTTCATAACTCAAGTTTTCTATTACAAGTAAACCTATTTCCATTGGGTTAGCTATAAATTTACCTACATGAGAAGTTGTCCTTTAGTCTTAAACAAAAATGGATTATATGCCCATGATTTTCATCCTACCATACGAGGAGATAAATACATTATAATAAGCCCAAGAGTGTAGAGTACCTCTCATAATTGATGTCCACAAAGAAATGGGAAAATAAGGCACTAGAGGAAAATAATGCATCATATTTGAAATTTGAAAGTACCAATAAAATTTTCTTGTACAAGTACATGATTTCAAAAAAGTGGGGCTGAAAAGTCTTTTGCATGCCCAAGAATCACCTCAATAGAAATGCACTAGGGACAATATAAAAACCTATCAAATGCTAGTATAAAATGGTGAAATTTGGCAAAAATACATAAACCACTACAAAGATGTCAAAATTAATGTGTATTAAAAATGCACTAAAAACATGCCTATTTGATTGAGATATGACCTTTAGATGAAGATTGTCTTGAAATTGTGTGTATTGGAGAGGGGTCAAGTGAAAATTTAAATTTGTGGGAATATAGGTTCGATGCATTGAATAGACACACTAATATGATAGACATTGAATGGGCAAATATTGTCTCTTTTATTATGGGTAACTTTTAATTACTTATCGTATTGAACCCCACTCATCAATGATTAATGTAATTGATTCGTACAAAATGATAGCATATCTAAATTGCTCTTAGAAAAAGATGCACTTTCAAAGAAATAATACCATAAAATAGCCTCTAGGTAAAAATATGGCCTCACAAAATTTGGTGCTTTGTACATCACTTGGAACAATGGTGCAAAAAATAGTCTACAATGTGACTACCTATCACATTAGGCTCGCCCATCAATCTTTGACATTTGTTTGAAAAATATTCTTCAAAAAGAACCACCTTAGATTTCATACAATCAAATCACAAAATTAAAGTTCACCACCTTGAAGAGAGTGGTAATGGTCAAACAATTGAAAAATTTAAAATCATGAATATGTTAAACAATGATGTTTCTAAAAAACCAAGGCTCTTAGCTACACAAATCTAGATATGCTTTACAATTTATGAACACCCATGCCTAACTATCTTTCATAGTAAAATTTAGATTCGAAAAATATACTTACAATAATAAACATTAAGCTATTCTATTAAGATACAACTGAAATTCCTTTAACATAAAATATGATGAGCTTGAAATTAGCCTAGCCATAATCCTACAAGACTCATTACTTAATCTCATATACACTACCTCTATTCTAGACACAGCTCAAGTAGGTCAATGTGAATATACCCAAGTTTTGATGAGAATAGTAATCATATATGTGCTAACATTGGTGAGAATGTGAGTGCACACCCTAATAGATAAGCACACTCAAATTAAAGTAGACTTTATTCATCTAAATTAAACTTATTTAAATTAAAACTTAACATTCCTTTTACTCTAATAATATGTATGGACTATAATTATTTCAATGGACCCTTAGTCTATTGGTGAAGTTAAATGGTTCTAAATGAGCCCACCAGAGATCAAGTCTTGTTGATTGCAAGAGTCCGACATCATAAGGGATGAGGTCAGGATCATGCCCGAGGCGAATTTGGCGGAATGGACACCCCTCAATCCTTGGCTCTTAGCTGAAGAGGTTCAGCCTATGGCTCGTGCGCCCAAATCAGATTTGCAAAAATGAATCTAGATTTGATGTAAAACCCTCCATCCAAAAAAAAAGGAGTCATAATGGGGGCCTCGGTCATATTTTGTTTGGCAATTGGCGTGGCATATATAAGTAAAAATGAGATGTGTAAGTGGGAAAGTTATTTTGAGCTTGTCGGAAAACAATTGTCCTTCAAACTAAAATAAAATACGGTGGTTAAGTTAGCTGGCGCGTACAAAACTTGGGCGCATCGACATGTAGCATCTCGCTTTGCTTCATTTGCCGTTGAGCAGTCACAGGCCTTTCTTTCAAAACCACAACAATTTTGGTCAAGGTGAATATTCTCATGATGATTGAATTTTCAATTGTTTTAATTGTAGGGCCTCAGTTTTGTAGGGTTTGAAATTCTACGGTTTGAATTGTCAGTCTTTTAGGGTTTGGAGTTCTGGAGTTCGAAATTCTAGTGTTCGATTTTGTTAGGGTTTGAAATTACAGGACTTCAAAGCCTGTGGTTTGAAGTTTTACTGTTTGAAATTCTATGAATTTTTCTGGATTTTGATTATGGGGTTTAGACTTTTTAGGATTTTTCTTGTGCGGCACTTTTCTTCTATTTTAGTTTGAATTTGATGGCAAATGAAATCTGAAAACCTGGGATTTTGGGTGGCTATATTGTAGGATTATCATGGCACCCTCTTGGCGCGAGCCTGTACCCTTCGGAATGAATGATGGACTTGAGTTTCCTGCAATGACCGCATTTCAGTTACCCGCAGAGCTCACGCCTGCCCTAAATCCTGCTACAGCTGATCCAGCCAGGGTTCAGAATGTCATTCAGGAAATCATACCCCTTGGTGTTGTCCCACTTAATTTGGCGAATGATGTTGCAGAGGCCATTGTTTTTGGGATCCAATCTGCTCTTGCTCTGCAACGCATAAGATTGTAAACCAATAATAAAAAAGGTTTGGGAAATTCATATTCTTTTTGAAGATTTGTTAATTTTGTGCTGTTAGATCAATTTCAGCAACTTAAAATCATTTTTGTTGATTTCTCTCTAGACCCTGATGTAAAGATTTCTTTATTTTTTGTCAGTATAAACCCGCCCTTTGTTATCTCTCTTAATTTTGCGAATAATGCCAGAGGTCATTGTGTTTGGGATCCAATCTGCACTTGCTCTGCAAAGCACAAGAATGTGAACAAATAATTAAAAAAAGGATTTGGAAATTTTTAGGAATTGTTAATTTTGTCCTGTTAGTTCAATTTCAATAACTTAGAATTCATTTTTGTTGGTTTTCTTTATACTTTGATGTAAAGACTTCTTTATTTTCTTGACGGTTTAAATCTGCTCTGTATTTTATAACATGTTACTTCTAAGTTTAACATTTTGTTACTTCTAATGTAGCCATTTTGATTCCAAGTGTCTTATGCGGTAGACTTTAAATATGGGAAAAATATGTTTTTATTAAAAAAGTACTACAAATATGTAAAAAAATATGGTTAATTATATATTTTAAAATAATAATAAATATTGAAAATTAAATGTAAAGATAATTTCATGCTCTAATTGTCTCTGTCATAACATTTCCATTATTTATACACAATGATTTAATAAAATGGGTTTAATTTTTAAATGTTTGCTTTTAGATTTTTAATATTTATAAGATAACTAATACTCTGCATTATTAAAAATCTAAATAATGAATTGAGCTTTTATATGATATAGTAAAAAATACTGAATATATATGTTGAATTTGGTGAAGTTTATTGGAACTTGTAACCTGGGTTAACTTAATATCATTTACAAATGTATGTAGAACATCTGTATGTTAAAATTGATATTCAGTTCAAATCGCACTTGTTATTCTGTTGCAAAGATATAACAATGCAGCATGCTTATAAAGATAATATCAAATATGAACAAATTTATAAAATAAGGCTTGTTTGTGGTTCTGTTATTGACGATCAATGAAGTATTTTTTTGGTAGTTGTATTTTTCAATTAACCATATAATGGTAACACATGTAGCATAATACATGTTGTAAGTACCGGCACTTGGGCTATACCAAGTCAAACCGACACAGTGGGTTTTACTTTTTGAAAAACCCAGTCAAAACTGATTTATAAGTAAAAAGCCAGTGTTCTGTGAAAAAACTGGGATAACCACTTCAAATATATAACTATGTTAGAGAGTATGTGTATGGGTGCGTATGGATGTTATGTGTTGCAAATGCTAGTTGTATGTGGCTGGATAAAACAATTAAAAATAAGTGCTAAATAATGGAATGAAATAAACTTAGACAAATCTAGATTTTTCCCTTAAAGAAATTAAGTATTATCTGATTTTGAAATATTTGCATACAGATTTAACATAAAGGAATACAAATGAAAAAATAAAGTTTGCCTGACAAAAAACATTGTAAATGGAAATAGAATGTTCCCATCTAGTTAAAAAATCAATATTTATTTGGATTCTACTTGATAAGTGAGATTTTGGAGGCTTTTACCATTAAATGACAGTTGATTTATATTAAATGGCAGCTAAAATTTGTTTTCTGATGACAACTCAACAGTGGTTTGTAAGCATGAAACTTGTTTCAGGCTCAAATCTCACACTATATGTAGCCTATCAGCTACAAACTCTTCATTTATGAGTATTTTGACATTTTTTAAACTTCCCCCTATTTTTTCCATTTTAAACCTTTGTGTTTGAATTCCATTTACACTTTCCATTTGCCATCTCAATGGTGCATAAGTGTAATTCTACTATGATTAAGTAATATACAAAAGTAACATGTTAAGTTTTTTGTGCTCGCTATTATGTTTATTAATGAGGATCCCATATAGGATTATTGGATAGGAATTGGAATGGTTGTTCTTAAAATATTTTTAGTTTTAACTTTTACTAGTGAATCTTTTGGGGGTCTTCTAAATAGGATTTTCTAACCAGAAGTATAGGATTATGGATCATACTTTTGGATTGGAATGGTTGTTCTCAAAATATTTAGTTTTACTAGTGAATCTCTAGTTTTACTAGTGAATCTCTAGGGGTCTTCTTGAATGACAATGTCGTGGAAAACATTTGTTATGATTTTATCTTAACTCATATTTGGCATTGAAGAGGTCTCAATGATGTTGTAGTCCGTGGGATGCAATCTTCCAAGGCTTCTTAATGTGTGATTGCCAAGGCATATTTCAAACTTCACGTATCTCACCTTTCTAAAAAGTTAGCTTTTATCTGTTTCACTTGCTTCGGCCGTTCACAGCATTTGGTTATGTTGGATATCTTTATTGACATTTCAAAATTAGGTCTGGTTAGTCAATGGATGCTTATCAGAAGTTTTTATGCTACATAATAAATTTAGAGAAGTGCCAGTATCCATTCCACCTTTGATCCTTAGAAAACTTGGAAACATGAATAGCAAACCAGCCTTTATGAGTTTGAAGTATGGTGTGATTAGATGAGTTTATAACAGAGGCTGATAGTCTGCCTGATCAGTGATTACCCAAAGCCAACTTGCAAGGGAAACTGGATAGTTTAAATCAAAAGTGAAGGGGATTCTGCAATCTATATTTTGATGGCTGTCTTCAAGCAAAGTAACAAAATGTTCTGCTAGATATATATGAATCTTACTTAATGTGATTTTACCATTGCTGTTGTAAGAAAGATGGTTGATACCTTCCTCTGGCTGTGTGAACACATCTTGCATGAATCACAGTGACATTCATAATTTTGTCTGGCCGGGTATAGGTGTTTAAACGAGTGTGCTCCATCTGACTGATCTGAGATGGAAAACCCCTTTTTATATTGGAGATTTTTCTAGTGTAGCATTTTGAAGAGGTATTGGCTTTTCCACAATTACGGATAAAATTTCTTTATGGAATCTTGTTTAATGTGATATTACCATTGCTGTTGTAAGAATGATGGTTGATTCCTTCCTCTGGCTGTGTGAACACATCTTGCATGAATCACAGTGACTTTCAGAATTTTGTATGGCCGGGTATAGGTGTTTAAACAAGTGTGCTCCATCTGACTGATCTGAGATGGAAAACCCCCTTTTATCATGCAGATTTTTCTAATTTAGCATTTTGAAGAGGTATTGACTTTTCCACAATTACGGATAAAATTTCTTTTGTTTACACTTTAATTCGATACTAATACTACATCCTTTTGTATTTAATACACTTTCATCTTGGCTTTACAAATTTACTGAAGGGAATTAATCTAAGGGAACACGATTTTATAAATCCGTAAATACTAAGACATTACAGTCCAGATTTCAGAATCAGATTTACAGAGGAAAGATAATCAGGTTTTAAGTTACTAATTGCTTATAGAGCCTGAAAGAGAACAAAGATATATGATATGAATCGAGATGAAGATAAAACTGGTCGAAAGGTTGCATACTACTATTAGCTACATGCTGCTTATTATTGCTCTACAATATTTTAGTTCTTTCACTGGTATTAATGTCAAAACTTATAGAATATGTGGATATATTAAGATATGAGAAACCTAGAAAGAAACCAGGGGATGACAATATGGCCTATCACTATGAAATGATCCTCAAGGCATCTTGAATTTCTTAAAGAAGAAGCAAATTATGTTAAAGGATTTGAGGTTTTGCTTACAGTATCTTTCAACATAATATACTTCTTTAAGAAATTCAGGATACCTTGAGGATTGGTGGTAGGCCATATTGTCATCCCCTGGTTTCTATCTAGTATTCTCATATCTTCAATCAATCCACAGGCCTGTTTTTGTTAGGAAAATAGGAATATGTCCAAGGCAACAGATCCACAGTATGACGAGTTTCTTTTCTATCGTTAATATTCACGCAGGTTTTGTGACTGGCCTTTCCTGAAAAGACCTTTTAATTGTAGGAGTGCATAACTAGCAGGTGCAAACTTGTTGAGTTTTGAACCTGGCTCCTCATTGTGGAAATCGCTGCTTTCTATTACTGAATTACTTCCCACATACCTGAGTATTTTAATGTGCAGAAATCCTCCTGTTTTTGGATTTATTCCAATGCTGTCTGCTTTGGGTATTAATCAAATTTGGAATGAATCTTGTAGTCCTGTTGTATGTTATGAAGTCCTGTTGTATGTTTTGTATGGCGTAGAATTTTCATCTCAAATGGGGAATAAGGTTCCACTTATAGTCACTTATAGTGAAGTAAAGAATAGTTTATTGGAAGCAGACACATAAATAATCTTGTTGCACATAATTCTAAGTTTTGTGATTATTTTTTTACCTTTCATGAGTTTGGTACTGTTCTTTCATAGAAGTACCGAGCTTGTACATTATTACTTCTCAAGCTTACTCAGTTGATCATGATAAATATTGGAAGCAAAAAAAGATCATGATAAATATCGGAAGCAAAAGAAGCATTTCAAGATAAGTAAGGGGCGTAAAGCGTAACTTCATTGTAGAAAATATTTATGAATTTCCGTGTTAAAAATATTAAAGGAGACGGTCAATTTCACTCTCCCAAATTTGTAGTTAGCTGCACCGTGCCGAAACATGTCATTCTGTACAAACCATAGCATGTCGTTCTGTACTTCAAGTCTGGACTATTTTATATAGTGTTTTTCATTAAAAAGAAAGATCAAATGAAAGATTCACCAGCTTTCATCTTTTTTAAAAATTAAATAATTTTTCTGTTGTAAATAGCACTCGCAGTAAGATTTCCGTGGGAGCAAGAAGTTTTGAAATAAACGCAACCATTAGGAGCCTGGCATTTATTTAGATCATTCCAAGCCTTTAAAATTGATCAACTTAAATGTGTAAAAATAACAAAATCACTTTGATTTGTAGTATTTCATCATTTTCTTAAAAAACTTGAGAGCATAAATTGTGTAAGGATCTTCCTTAGAAGCGCAATACGTGGCAAAAAATGGAAGATAACCTTCTATCAAATATATCACACTGAACAAGGCCATAGATGTATAAAGTTGCGAAAGCCTGGAGCTAGACCTGACGGCAATAAATACCAACAGATTTGTAACATTCCTACTGCAAATCGTGAAGAGCTTTATTGAAAAGATTTCTCAAGCCAAGCTATTGAAGACGAAGCACAAGCATAAAACAAAAAAACCAACAAAACTGCATTTAACCTTTCAAACCTCCGCAATAAAAAACACAGTATCATGTTGTAAATAACAAAAGAAATGTGAAGTGAAGCAATAGAATATAACCAACCGGACAGAAATGCCCGTGCCCAAACAAGACAAGAACAGAATGCTCCTTCTCTTCTGTTGGTGCCTCTTCTCATGATTGAAACAGTTTTTTCGTTACAGACAAGCAACACTTCTATTTTGGAACAAATTTGAAGGAATAAATACAAAGTTACTGAACTATAACTGATAAGAATGGTTGTGCGGGTGGCAAGGATAAACGTTCTTATCCTTTTCACGGATTGGTGACCTCTGTTCGCGTCAACCGGAATGCACGCACAAACATTGGCTTTATTCATGGCATAACCAAGCAGTGGACCTGTTTTTTCGCTCAAATCAACCGTGGTGATGTTCATCGCGTGTTTTTATGTACACGGTTGCCTGCCATTGTAGAAAACGCCTCTCGGCGTAATCAAATAAGTTGTGGGAACAAAAAGGTTTGAAATGGGACACTTACATGACGATGAGGTCATTATGATTGTCATTGACATCGCAAAAAGAAAGACGTATGGAATGCTTGGTAATAACAAATATGTAAAAGAATCGTTGCAGATTTTGGTGTACAAGGTTATATATGCCTAAGACCGGAGGAGTGCTGTAAATGATGTGGGAGGAGTTTTCAGTACAAGGCAGTTGAAGAAGAACTTGGAGTTGCGGGAGTACCTTTGGCTGTTCAAGTGGGGATTGATGAAGTGCAACTTGTGGAGTAGTACATGAGATTCTTTGCAAGGAACCTAGAGTCGTAAAATGTCCAACATGTAGAACGCTTAGTTGAATTAAAAGATGGGATGCTCTTCATCCTTCACAATAATATTTTTAGAAACTTTTCCAGAATTTGTAAACCTCATGTAAGCTTGTTTGAGGATTTTGTTTTCACTCTGTTTTAATCAAAAGGAAGCTAACCCAATTTAAACAAGAGCTGCAAAGTAGCAAAGTTCCTGCCAAAATGTTCAAGAATAGATTTGTTTTAATTTGTTGTGTGTTATGTTTTAGCAACAATGTTGATAATATAAATACTTTATAATAATCTTGAATTTTGTCAATTTCTTGTTTTGTTGCTATATGCTTGCTCACTCTTGTTGGTTCCAACTTCTTGTCGAGATATTTTGTTGTAAAGGTTTATAATTCTCCTTCACCTCTTACATTACAAAAATAGTATAAGATGTTAAAATCTGAAAATCAATCCTCAAAATAAGATCCATATTTGACTTACATAGAATCTATAAATCAAATTGAGCTAGTTCTTTAGACAATAGAGCAACAAAAGTTGTCACTCTCAACCAAGATGATACACTCTCAACCAAAATGATGCTAAGACTTGGTATCCTTGCATTCATTAGTTTCTCAGTAATGAAGACAACCTTGGGGAAATCTAGATTCAAGAGCAAGTGAAGTCAACGAGAAAAGAAAATTTGAAGAAAAAAAGTATTTTTCAGTTGGTAAAGAAAATGTTGGTCAATGTACACGTAGTTTCATAAGCATCTTAGTAGTTTTACAACCACCCCAATGGATACATATTGCCCCAATAGTTATACAACTACCACTCCACTCAATTGAAGGAGTGATTTTGTCTAGTATTCAAAACATTTACTACCAAAATGTACCTAATCTTTCAATGGAAAATTAAATCCTAATTTTTTTTTTATAAACTTGGGTAGATTTCAGAGATGATTTTGAACAAATGTATTATTTTCTAAATTAGCAAATTCCCAATAAAAAATTCATAATATTTAAAATTTGTGTTGTGGCCTAAAAACTACCCTATAAAAATTGCAAAAAAAAAGCTTTCTGCCTATTATTCCTAAAAATCCGTCCAAAAAAATTTGCATCTCTATTTTTTTTATTAATATTGATTTATATAATTTATTTATATGCTCAATAAATTCTTAATAGTGGTTTAAATAATTTATTAAACCACTATTAAAAATTTATTTAAATAATTTATTGAATTATTTGTACAATGCATCAAATGCAATTTAAGTGAATAGTAAACAATTTATTTATAAAATTTTAAATATTTTAAAACTTGCTTTAAGAATCATTTTAATATAAAAAATAAGTTAATCAATTTTAAATAATTTATTTAAATAAGAATGTGATATTTTAGTAAGTATTAAAATATAAAGGTAAACACTATTAAGAATTTAAATAAATTGTTTAAACCACATTCTTATTTAAAATTAAATTCAATATTATATTAAACCATTAAATTTACATTATAAAGTTTTAAATAATTTGATATAACAATAAGTTTTTAAATAAACAATTAAATCAATATTAAACCAATAAAGAGAGTTAATTCAATAATTGTTTAAATTTAGAAATTTATTATATTATATTAAATCAAATAATAAACAAATGGTACACAATTTTCACCCTTGGCGCTTCCATTACTTCCATTACCAATTATTATGGAATGGTGGGTAATAAAAAAATATTCAACTAATTTTGAAGAATTTTTTTTATTATGCGAAACACATAGGTAACTGGTAGTCAACAATCGATGACCAAGCAAATCTCATTTTCTTTAAAATAAAATAAAACACAATAGATCATATTTATTTATTTTATTCTATTTTCTCTTTTTAACTACCATCTAATCCTGAGCGTTAGATCAAATAGATATATTTATAAAAAATCTTCACAAGTTAATTTATATGATTAACCATAAAGTCAATATATTTACTGCAACATTCTTTTTAATAATACATTATGTGAATTTATTTTAATACTAAATATATTTATTTATACTCATATTTATTTATTATATTTTCCATTCTATTAAATTCAAATATATAAAATAATCTAATAACAAATTCAAATAAATAATATATTTTTAATATATTATTTTACTAATTTAACAACATATTATAATATTGTAATGTATACACTATATAATACATATGTAACATATATAATATCTAATATATAATTTTAACATCGTTATAATATTATAATATATATAATATATATGTAACATATATATCATCTAAAATATAATTTAATATATTAATTAATAATATTATAATTTTATATCTTATTTAATTTTTATTTTATTTTGTAACATAATAATTTGATTTTGCAGCATAATATAGATGGTCCCTTCAAGCATGGATGGTCCATTTGGGCAGGTGGGAGACAGTAAATTTTTAAACTAATATATTTAAAACTAGCTTATTTACCATATAAATTAAATATTTTATATAACATTATTTATAAAGATAAGATATACAAAGAATATGTTAAATTATTACCTCAAAAAAGAAGTTTCTAAAACTTAGAAAATTGAGTGTGGAAGAACTTTCCTAAATTTACAAGTTTCTATTTTAATATACTTAAAATTAAAAAATCTTTAAAATATTTGAAAAAGAAATATCTAAATTAATGTATTTATAGTTATATAATAAAGCTTACAACCCTAATTATAACTTTGATGTGAAACCTAACCCTAATTCTATATCTAATTATAACCCTAACCTTAATCCTAATTCTAATAATAACCTTAATTCTAATTCTATTTCTAATCGTAAAGTAAACCTTAATCTGAACTATAACCCTAACCCTAATTCTATATCTAATTATAAACCTAACCTTAATCCTAATAATAACCTTAACATGAAACCTAACCCTAATTTTGATCTGTTAAATCATGCTATCTAAATTGTTTTAATTTTATTTTAATTTGTAAATCTTGGACTCACTTTCTTATGACTTGTAAACTTGGGTTATGCCGAGCTCTTTAATTATTCTATGAGAATTTTTTTAATTCGTTTCAATCTCTTAAATCATGCTATCTATTTTTTTTTTATGATTTTTTTTTTGGTAAATATTTCATAAGATTATAGGCCCCTTGAAGACTATGTGGGGTAAGCATGGTTCAAATTGGGTTATTCTTGAATCTATGCAAATATTTTAGGAGATTTTTTTATTTGTTTGAATTTATAAATCATGTGAGTGTTTTGTTACTTTAATTTTAATTTTTGAATTTTCTTTGCAAATATTTGATAAGGTTATGCCAACCTTTAGTGTTGTTTGAATCATTATCCATAATCAAGAAACCATCACACAACCCATATAAATTATAGTTATAATTAGAAGGTTTTCTTATCATTTTGTACAAGAGGTTGACCTTTTGTAAGAGAAATTGCCTAATTCTACCCTTTGGATGAAAACCAATAGGGTGATTTCAATGAAAGGTAAAACTAGCATACCTATATTTTTAAAATATATGTAAAGTACGCCAAGAGATATCCTTCTCAAGACACCTATTTTTAATCAATTGAACCTTAACCCAAATTGAAGCTTAACCCTAACCATAAAATTATTTGAACCCTAATCATAACCCTATTTGAAGTTGGTTCATATTACTGGCTCATAGAAAAGGACAAATTCCCTAGAAGAGTGTCTTTCAAGTTTGAAAAAGTGTAGATGGAAAACCCAAACTTTGAAATGGTTGTCACTGACTCCTGGCTCACCCAAACAGTTGATCATCACACTAAGATGTGCATGTTCAACAAAAAGTTAAAAATTCATAAAACTTAGATTGAAAGAGTGAAATATCCAAGTCTTTAGAAACCTTTTGAGAGAAAGGATCTCCTTGAAAGTAGAATGACTAAGATCCAAAAAGACCTATCAAATGTTTTTTCTTACATCCTAATAGAAGAAGAGAGGAATCTCATAGTTCAATTGGATGGTGTCTACAGTTTTGAATAAATCTATTGGAGACAAAAATAAGGATTAAATGACTTAAATAAGATGTAAAAGCAAGTTTTTTCATTTAACATGAAAAATGAGAAGGAAAAGAATCATAATATGAAGATTGAAGATGCTTATGGATAAACTTCTGATGATCCTAACACCATCAAGGCTTCCTTGGTTTCCTCTTGGGAAAACATTCTCGTGGAGGAAAATGAAGACAAAAAAGAGAAAAAAGCAGGATCTCTTCTTGCATCATATCCCAACCTTGGATGATGATTCTAAATTCTAATTTAAAGTAGCTAAATACTTCATTAAGGAAGAATGTAGCTAACGATGTCGTCATGGAAGAAGTTAAGACATCTATTTTTAGAATTGAAGGTGTCAAAGTCCCAGGCCCAAATGGTTTTTGTACCTTTTATTTCCAAAATTTTTGGAATGTAATGGATGAGGAGCTCAATGAAGTGATTCAAGGATCGAAGGAATCATGTTTTTTCTTAAAGGAACTCATTTCTATTTTCGTAGCACTCATTCCCAAAAAGATTGATTCTAGAAAACCTGAGGATTTTAGACCTATTTGCTTATGCAATACTATGTACAATATCATCTTAGTTCATCATCTTTATTAATTGTCTATATCACCTCCTTTATCTCTCACTCTTGTCCCCTCTATTTCTTTCTTCCTATCTCTCCCTCTTCCTCTCTATTTATATCTCATTATCTCTATCTCTCTCTTATTTACTCCATCTTTCCTACTCTCTCTTTATATATATCCCTCTCTCTATCTCTCTATATATATCACTTCCTATATCATTATATTTATCTCTCCATCTCCCCCTCATTCATTGTCTCCCTCTTTCTATCTCTATCTCTCTCTCCCTCTCCCTCTTCTTCTCTCCTTCCATCTCTCCCTTTATATTTATCCCTCATTGTCTTTGTCTCTCTCTCACCCTCTCTATCTTTCCCAAATTATATTTATCTCTCTCACCCTCTCTATCTTTCCCAAATTATATTTATCTCTATAGCTCTCATTTATATCCCTATTTTTCCTCTCTTCCTCTCCCTATCACTTCCTCTTTCTATATCTCTCCACTTCTCTCTCCTATCTCTATTTCTCTCCCTCCATCTACCTCCCTCTCTATCTATTTATACATATTTATCCCCTCCCTCTCTCTCTCTCTCTCACTAATACACACACACACACTCCTTGTTTTTCTCTCCATGTCTATAGGTCTATCTCTATCTCTATCTTTCCATATTTAAATTCTTACATGTCTCCCTCTATCGAGATATCTCATTATCTATCTATTTCTCTCTACCCCTATATCTTTACCTCTCTCATTCTCTGATAAAATTAGTTTTTATTAGATACTCTCATTTTATAGAGATAGGAAGTGATATATAGAGAGGGGTAGAGAGAGGGGAAGATATAGGGGTAGAGAGAAATAGATAGATAATGAGATAGCTCGAGATAAATATATAAATAGGGGGAGAGAGGGAGAGAATGAGAGAGGGAGAGATAGAAATATAAAGATATAGATAGGAAGTGATATATATCTTTCCCTCTCTCTACCCCTCTCTATATATCACTTCCTATCTCATTATACTGGAATGAGAGTATCTGATAAAACTAATCAAGATAGAAGGTACTGGAAAAATGGTTAATTGAAATGAGAGTATTTGATAAAACTAATCAAGATAACTAATGTATAACATCACAAATAAAATTTATTATAAAGGCTTAAAAAGGAATATCCCTTCGCTTACAAGACCACTATCTTTGTTGATGTTAGAAGTAATTATCCATTGTTAACAGAACAAGAGTCTAAGGCAGGTATATTGGCATTGGCACCATTTAAGGTTCCAAGGATGTACTGGTTATTGGAGCAATGCGATGGACCATCAAAATAGTTAAAAAAATTTGAGCCACTTAATACAAGGATATTATATAATCTAACATTACATAAAGGGGGCAATATTTTCTTTACTCAAGGTAAATGTCGAGTAAACATCGAATTTTGTTGCAAAGAACTTCATGGGAAATGAAGTTGTTCCTTGTCTCTTTGGACTGATAGAGAATTCCAATGATTAGATCTTGCGTATAGTTAAGAAATTAGTCCCTAATTTTGGGTTTCACCAATGTCTATTTTTTCCTAGTGCAATATGATCTCTAGTTATTTTTGTATGGTAAGTGCAGGGGCTATATAGAAGATAATTTATGCTAAGATAACCACACGTCAATGAAGGAATAAAACGTAGTTGTTTTACTTGTAGGTCTGATAGTGTATGTCCCTTCCCTAGTTGGGTTGGAAACTATCCAACAAAAAGAATAGTAGAAGATGAACAACGGTCCACAGCCGCTTGGGTGCTAACAAAACCTCATGGATTTTTTCCCCTACAATTTCAAGCTAAAATAAAAATAACGAATTTTTTATGCTCCAGTATACCTCTAGTTTGAAGATGACATGGGTGTCAACTCTAAAAAGACTCCAAATTGATGCAAGCACTCTATAAATTTCAAAGTATACCTCTAATTTGAAGATGATGGGTGTAACTCTAAAAAGACTCCAAATTGATGTGAGCGCTCTATAAATGTCAATTTAAAATCTACTTGGAGAATTAAGTGAATCCATATGCCTATATACAAGAATTTGAGTTGATTTAAAACTCATAAAAGTATAAGGCTCACCAAATTCAATTAGTAAAATAATAATTAAAGAAACTTAAAATTCTTAACATTAACAAAACTTAAAATTCTTAACATTAACAAAATTTACCTAGGATTTACTTTGCCTGAAATTTAAGTTTATTGTTATTGTACAAATTGAACTTAACATGCCTTCACTGCAATCGATTTTTCAGCATACATTAATCTTCTTATGGAAGATGAAAATCATATTGAAATTCAAAAAGGTTTTATAATTTGCATTTCACTTCTAAATATCAAAAAGATAGATTGTATAAAATAAGGACAAAATTTCCAACCATTCATTAACTAAGAAAATCATTGTTTTATCATTGTTATCAAACTAAGGAAAAATGGTTAACTTGGAATGAGAGTATCTGATAAAACTAATCAAGATAGGTTATCATTGTTTAATATATAATATTATATATTATTTCCTTATATAATATATTTTATCTTGATTAGTTTTATCTTTATATTTCTATCTCTCCCTCTCTCCCCCTCTCTATATATTTATCTCTTCCATCTCTATCTATCATTTTGTACTCTCTCTTTATCTCTTGTTTAACATATAATATAATATATTTTAAAATCATATTATATATTATTTCCTTATATAATATATTTTATCTTGATTAGTTTTATCTTTATATTTCTATCTCTCCCTCTCCCCCCCTCTCTCTATATTTATCTCTTCCATCTCTATCTATTATTTTGTACTCTCTCTTTATCTCTCCCTTCTTTATCTCTTGTTTAACATATAATACATTTTATAATATATTTTAAAATAATACTATATATTATTTCCTTATATAATATATTTTATCTTGATTAGTTTTATCTTTATATTTCTATCTCTCCCTCTCCCCCCCTCTCTATATATTTATCTCTTCCATCTCTATCTATTATTTTGTACTCTCTCTTTATCTCTCCCTTCTTTATCTCTTGTTTAACATATAATACATTTTATAATATATTTTAAAATAATACTATATATTATTTCCTTATATAATATATTTTATCTTGGTTAGTTTTGTCTTTATATTTCTATCTCTCCCTCTCTCATTCTCTCCCTCTTCCCCCCCTCTCTATATATTTATCTCTTCCATCTCTATCTATTATTTTGTACTCTCTCTTTATCTCTCCCTCTCCTTCTGTGCCTATCCCTCTCCTCCATCTCCATCTCCATCTCCATCTTCAACTCCATCATCTCCACTCCATCTCCATCTCCATCTCTAATTTCCTCTCAATCTCTTTCTCCTTACCTCTCTATTTGTTTCTCTCTTCCCCCTAATCTCCCCCTCTTTCTATCCCCATATCTCCCTCCCTCTCCCTCACTCCATATTGAGAAAATAACATGAGGCTATTGGTAATAGAGCCTTATTACCTTAATTATTTATAAATTAGCATTCACCATGTCACTTTATTATTATTTAATCTATATGTCAATATTCCAACATATACTAAATAAAAAATGTCATTATTGAATTTTCCTTGACTTAATCAAAAGACCATATAATTAAAAAAAAAAAATTTCAATGATTTATTTTTTTATTTGGAATTGCTTTTGTCTTTTCGTTGAATAGCTTTAACCCTTGATTCTATTTTACATTTTAAAATTATATTATTTTAAGAATAATATAACTCTATTCGATGAAAATATAAATTTACAAAATTACAAGCCCCTTAGGGGGAACCTTGGTGTAAAAGCTACAATATTTGTAGCAAGGAAAAGAGCAACTCATTCCAAATACCTATCGGGGAGCCCTGATATACTCCAAGGGCTACAATCTGCATATGCATCTAAATGAAAGCTACAATGTTTGTACAATGTACATATGCATCTGAATGGGTTCTCTGCTCTTCTGTCGAATCTGTATATACGAAGGGATGCACATCCTTGCGATAATCTAATAGTCTCGTAATGTTCAAATATGAAACTGGCACTGCCATTTGTGGAAAAATTCCCTCCACCACAGTCGTCTGCTGAGGCAATTCTTGGCTCAAATCATACAAATCATTATGTTGGATAGGCTCTGTTTGCTTGATGCACATTTGCCCATTTCCATCACTTGATCTGTTGTGCCATCAAAATAAAACCCACTTAATCCCTATCAGCAAAACATAACCAATATCATGTATTGAAAATAATTAGTTGTTACCTGGTATGAGTGGGTGATATGCTTGTGAAAAAAACTTGTGTATTGAGAGAATTTATGTTGAAATCCATCAAGTTTTCCTAGGTAGCCAAGCCGTTTGCATAGGAAAGCATTGGATCCATGTCTTGATATAGTTTTCCACCCAACTGTATATAGTCCCATCTATTAATTAACAAAAAGAAACATGAGATTAGATTTAATCTTGTAGATGTTTATGAGACTGTTGGGCTTTGGGGCTGTATGTACAGCTAGCAGAAGGAAACCCAAATGGAAAAAATATCTACTTACGATCTTAAAGTGCCTATGTGTGCCCACTAGTGTCTGAATTGAATACAAGGATGTCGATGTCTCTCCAATAATTTGCATTGTTTTCAATGGAGTCAATTTCAAGAACTCTCTTTAACTATTTCCAACATATGTGTTGTCCAGGTCAACCAAAAATGGAGCACAAAAAAACTCAACACTGGTATTGTAATTCTGTACAAAAGGAAATAATTAAATTTATTCCCCAAATGGATAAACCCAGGTGCAAGAACAAATCTTAAGTTAATTTAGGATTCTAAACGGTGAAGTCAAGTATAAATTCAATGGACAAACCCAAATGCAAGATCGAAATAGATTTACTTTATCAATTTAAAAACATTGAAATCCAAAAACAAATTCTTATCAAAATGGTTTAGAATAACTTGAATTTTAAATAACAGTTCATACCACTCATTGAATTTGACATTTTGAAAAAACTGGTTAGTTATACGATAAACAAAAACATATCAGAAATTTTGCTTACTAGGGCCTTAAAGGTTGCAAGAGGGTATCCAAGCGAAGCAAATTTTTGAGAATCTGGGATCACAACTTGTAGCATGCACACCATAGACTCCCATTCGTTGTAGGTTAGAGAGTCTCCTACAAACATGAGCCTCTTCCCCCTCAGAACCTCTGGCATCTCGTTTGCATTGAATCTGTCATTGTCATGCACCAAACAAACATCTAAGAATATAAAACATGTAAGAGTTGAATTTTTCATTGTCATGCACCAAACAAACATCTTAGAATATAAAACATATAACAAGAAAAAGCAGTGCATAGTTTTATCTCACTTACTTGGGTATGACACAATCTTGAGGTTGCGATCTCCATTTGAGATAGTCTAAATCAACTGGTCTACGGAAATGTGTAGATTCGTTTCAAGCTGTTTAAATTCCATAAACCAAGCCCATGCTAATTTTAGAGATTAAATAAGCCTCGACCATTTGCACCAAGAGCTATGACATCAATTACCCAGACAACCAATACAAGGATGATGCTTTTCCTCCAGTTGGGCGAGGGAAAGCCATTAACCCTAATTTATATTCAAACTAACTAAAGTAACAAAAATAACCATTGGTCTTATCATGCAAGACAGTCATGGCGAGATGCTGATGATGGGGTCAGTGCAGTTCAAATCTACATCTATCTGCTGTGCCAATTGACCATAGATCTCATAACATATGTTGCAACAACTTTGCGAAATGGTGATTTGTCAAGAGTAGTTGATATCCAATATGTAAGTTATGAAAAATAGTTACGAAAAATGCAATCTTTACCAATAACTGTTTTATTTACGCGAATGCAAAATATAGATTAAAAAATCTATTATCTTTATTTTTATTGTTGCAATTTTTTCAGACGAATTCTAATGGGAGCAAAAGCAGCACATGACTTCCACCTGCCTGTCATTTTCAATGTAGCTTCAAAAACTTAATGAAGAATATTCCTTGAATGCTTTCACTGTATAACGCCTCTCGGCGTAAAAATCATTTTTGTCTCCAATTATAACAAGAGCTGCAAAGCAGCGAAGTTCCTACCAAAATGTTCAAGAATAGATTTGTTTTAATTTGTTGTGTGTGTGTTATGTTTTAGCAACAATGTTGATAATAAAATTACTTTATAATAATCTTGAATTTTGTCAATTTCTTGTTTTGTTGCTATACGCTTGCTCACTCTTGTTGGTTCCAACTTCTTGTAGAGATATTTTGTTGTAACGGTTTATAATTCTCCTTCACCTCTTACATTACAAAAAGAGTATAAGATGTTAAAATCTGAAAATCAATCCTCAAAATAAGATCCATAATTGACTTACATAGGATCTATAAATCAAATTGAGCTAGTTGTTTAGACTACAGAGCAACAAAAGTTGTCACTCTCAACCAAGATGATACACTCTCAACCAAAATGATACTAAGACTCGGTATCCTTGCATTCATTACTTTCTCAGTAATGAAGACAACCTTGGGGAAATCTAGATTCGAGAGCAAGTGAAGTTAACGAGAAAAGAAAATTTGGAGGAAAAAAAGTATTTTTCAGTTGGTAAAGAAAATGTTGGTCAATGTACACGTAGTTTCATAAGCATCTTAGTAGTTTTACAACCACCCCAATGGATACATATTGCCCCAATAGTTATGCAACTACCACTCCACTCAATTGAAGGAGTGATTTTGTCTAGTATTCAAAACATTTACTACCAAAATGTACCTAATCTTTCAATGGAAAATTAAATCCTATTTTTTTTTTATAAACTTGGGTAGATTTCTAGAGATGATTTTGAACAAATGTATTATTTTCTAAATTAGCAAATTCCCAATAAAAAATTCATAATATTTAAAATTTGTGTTGTGGCCTAAAAACTACCCTATAAAAATTGCAAAAAAAAAGCTTTCTGCCTACTATTCCTAAAAATCCATCCAGAAAAAATTTGCATCTCTATTTTTTTTATTAATATTGATTTATATAATTTATTTATATGCTCAATAAATTCTTAATAGTGGTTTAAATAATTTATTAAACCACTATTAAAAATTTATTTAAATAATTTATTGAATTATTTGTACAATGCATCAAATGCAATTTAAGTGAATAGCAAACAATTTATTTATAAAATTTTAAATATTTTAAAACTTGCTTTAAGAATCATTTTATTATAAAAAATAAGTTAATCAATTTTAAATAATTTATTTAAATAAGAATGTGATATTTTAGTAAGTATTAAAATATAAAGGTAAACACTATTAAGAATTTAAATAAATTGTTTAAACCACATTCTTATTTAAAATTAAATTCAATATTATATTAAACCATTAAATTTACATTATAAAGTTTTAAATAATTTGATAGAACAATAAGTTTTTAAATAAACAATTAAATCAATATTAAACCAATAAAGAGAGTTAATTCAATAATTGTTTAAATTTATAAATTTATTATATTATATTAAATCAAATAAAAAAAAAATTAGTAAATTATTTGCATATAAAAGATTAAAGTTTAAATAAATTATTTAAATAAGTTTATTGTTTAAATAATTTATTTAAACTTATTTGAATAAATTATTGAAAGCACTATTCACCACTTATATTAGTTAACAGTAAACTTTAAATCAATAAATTTAAATTATATTATCGTGAACATTAAAATGAACAAGAGCTGCAGAGCAGCGAAGTTCCTGCCAGAAAGTTTTAGAATAGTTTTGTTTGTATTTATTGAGTTTGTTGTCTTTTATGAACAATTGGTCAAGATTGTCACCTAAATTTAGGAATTTGATCATTGATAGAGTCAACTTTGTCTTTCATTAGAAAATGACACTTATAACAAAAGAATTTTGCTCACTTCAAAATTATGAGATACTCTGGTTGTGCTTTTAGGCCATGAAGAAAGCACAATTTACATGTTGTCAGCATTATTTAAATATTTATGAGTTCAAATATTTCCTTAACCATTCAACATATATGATAAAAAATCCTCTTTAAAAAAGAAAAGGTCTTTAGAACTTTCATTGTACATAGAGTCATGTATAACCACCCTGCTTAAATGTTACAATTTTCTACACAAATGAAAATGAAAGCATATAGTCCTAAGTCCTCTTATAGGTGCCTAATGTCTGCAAAACTCAATAAGTTTAGAAACTGATCAAGCAAAACTATGAATGGATTCCCTCTATCAATATTTATTGTTGCATCTTTCTAATTAATGTTGATCACTATTTTCTGTCAAGTATTAATTGAACCTCATTTAATATACTTGAATTACAAGCAAAAAACCACTAAAGGTTAGCATGGGAAACCAAGGCTTTCCAGCTGATCAATGGATTGTTGTTCAAGCTGGGGCCCAACCAGGTATTAAAGTGTGTGGTGCGGTAAGAGATTGGGAATGTACTTCAAGAGGCACATGAGAATCTTATTGGAGGTCATTGGAACTTCAAGTTCATGCCGGAACATGCAATGTACTCTTAGCAAGTCTATGGTGGCCTTGATGCCAAAGAATAGGTAACAAAATATTGAATTGGAAAACTATTAAAACAAGACTTTATGCCCCTTTGGTCATCCCAACCATAAGAAATATTTGAAATATTTGGCATATATTAGAGCCAAATCATGCAATGAGACTATAAATTAGTTTATCTAAGGGGTAGATGAATGAGGGTAGAATCAGGCTAGCTCAATATTTTTAGACTCTCATTATATATTTTACTTATATCAACAAAAACCAAACTTAAGCAAATATAACTTGATTGGATTTCTCCTGAACTACCTTTCCCAACTCAAAAATCTTGATGATGCAAACCATGTCTTCAAGCTCCAACAAAATTCATGCAAATTGAATTGAAATTGATATATTCCTTGTCAAAATTCATGCAAATTGGATTGAAATTGATATATTCCTTGTCTCTAGTATCTAGAGATGTTAGTTTCTAGCATGCCAAAAGCAAAAAGAAAGGAAAGAAGACACCCCACCCCCTTCTTGCCAATATTCATAAAGAACTCACCCCACCCTCTTCCCGCCAATATTCATGCATACTGAATTACACTACATCTCAGTTTGATAAATAGAAAATTTTCCCCTGAATCCCTAATTATAGCAATCACTCCTCACTTCCCAAAAAGTATTCCCTTCATAAAAACATATCCATTTGTTTACCACACCATATTTAGATTCACAAAAGTATAGACATGCTGAATTGGGAGGAAGCAGACAATTTTCAAACCTACTTCTAATCTTCATTTATATTCATGCAAATTTTTGGGAGGAAGCAAACAATTTTCAAACCTACTTCTAATCTTCCTTTCTATTCATGCAAATTTATACTATGAAGTCAGAGAGCAAAAAAACCACCAATCTTAACTCATTGGGCCTAGCTAATGTATGAAGAAAAAAACTAAGATTTTTAAAAAATTATTTAAAAGAAACATAGATTTTTTTTCCTACCATCTTTCTAATATCATACATGGGTGGAAAAGGATAAAAAAGGAAAAGGCATGATTCATCCATCCTACTAGTCAATTGATGATAAGCCACTATCTACTTTCAAGTGCAGTGAAATTAAAAAATTGATTTCTACTGGAAACTATCCATCTAAATGCTCCAACAAAAATAATGGGAAAACACAAAAAATGAAATGTAAAGAGAATTTAAGAAAAAAACTATTTTAATTATTAACCACCAAATTTAAACAATGAAAATAAAATCCATGATTCTCATCCATTATTCAACCTTTGAAACAAAAAGAATGGAAATGACAACAAAAAATCAATTAAATTTTAAAGAACTCAAGAGTAAAAAAAAGCTTCTATACAAAAAAAAGGAATTGATGTCAAAAATAAGTAAAAAGGTTAAAATGAAGTAACAATAAATTTGAGAGCAAAATGTAGTTGACATAACCAAAACCATTAAAAATAAATAACTGCCAAACGTTGAGAATTTAACTAAATGGTTTGAATTAACTCGCCACATTTTCCATGGAGCCCGAGATTTGTGTAGATAATTTTTTGTATCCATGTTATGAGAAAAATTATTTGAAAAGTAGAAATTTTTATTTAAAATTATTGAGAACCATATTTAATTTATAGATAAAACCAAATATTTATCATTTTGTATGTTAATTAAATTTCCCTTTAAAATAATAAATTAAGAATTTAGATAAAAGCCTTATCATGCTAAAAGAACCTTTTGAAAACCACAAATTAAGAATTTAAATAGAAGCTTATATTAAAATTTCAAAAAAGAAATTTAAAATAATAACTAGAAAAAATCATAAGTTTATAATTGTAATAGAAAATAAGGAAAAAAAATTGGTTGTTTTTTTAAGAAATCTTTGATAATAGACCAATAAACTTTAGAATGATACTTAAATTAAACGGATAAGGAAAAAGATTTAGTTAATTTTTTTATTTTAATGAAAGCTTTTAACAACCCATCTTATGAGAAGAAAAACAATTTTTTAAAGTTTTTTTTTAAATTGAAGAATTTGTATGAAATAAAATTTAAAATACAAAGTGCTTGTTTTTATAACCAATTTTTTTTAAATTGAATGATTTATTTAGACATAGATTTTATTTATCTAGATGCAAAAGTATATTAGTTAAAATTTTATTTTATAAAGGGATTTATTATTTATTGACAAAGTAAATAGATTTAGTAAATTTAATTTTTAAATAAAATAGATCAAACTAATTTAGCATTTAATTTAGTATTAGCAAAAATAATATAGTTTAATTATTAAAATAATCAAATTATTATAAAAGTAATTATATTAAAACTATCTAGAAATTAATTATTTTCATATTGTATTTTTTTTAAAGAAAATTAGTTTAGTTCAATTTATCAAATTTCAAAAGATATTAGTATTAATTGATTTTATATTATAAAAATAGATTTCAAGAAATATATTTTAATTTATCAAAGGCAAATGAAAATTAATATAACCAAAAATTAATCTTAAAAAATATAGTTTGAATGTATAGATAAATTTATTTAACAAAAAAATAATCTTCAAAAAATTAGCATAGTTGAATTTATTAATATCAAGAATTAACAAGGTTTGTATTGCATAAACAAATTGAATAATTAACCTATATAATTTAAATTACATAGAATATTTAAGAAATTAGTATAGGGGAATATATAAATTACATAGAATATTTAAGAAATTAGTATAGGGGAATTTATTAGCATTTAGACTTAGTTAAATTTAGATTACAAATGTAAATAGAATAGTTAAGTTAAAAGTAATTTTAATTTTCTCCTGCCCTTTCCATCTCCCACTATAATCGCAACTTTGATAATGGATCCGGGAAAATCGCCCTTATCGCTCAAAAGTTTTGAGCCAATAATATTCAAGAGAAATAATTTTGAAAATTAGAAAAGTTAAAAAACATGCATTTAACTTTAGAAAAAAAATTAAATATAATGTATAAAGGAAAATAATCAATTTTGATTGGTTGAAGTTCAAAACATTAATAACTAGTTAAGGAAGAGGTGTGCCTATAATTCCTTGACAGGAACTAATAATTTAAATAAGTTTAAGTTATATTCATGAAGTGAAAAAAAAATAAAAAAAATAGAACCATTACACTATCATCACAACTATGATAGTGGAACCGGATTTATATTCATGAAGTGAAAAAAAAATAAAAAAAATAGAACCATTACACTATCATCGCAACTATGATAGTGGAACCGGATTAATTGTCCTTATGGTCCAAACTTTGTAGGCAATTATATTTCATTAAGAGCAGACTTATTAATTTATAATAATTATTTTTAATGTAAAATAGTGTTTTATAATTATAAGTTGATTTTTGTTAAACATATATTTATTGTATATGATGTATTTAACTAAACAACTATTTTTAAATGCTTATCAGAATACAAATGTAAATAGGATTTAAAAACAAGTAAATAAATTTTTGAAGAGTTTAAATTTTTTCCTAAAAGTAGTTAAATAAAAGTAGTTAAATATTTTTTTATTACCCACCATTCCATAATAATCGTAATGGAAGTAATGGAAGCGCGAAAATCACTTATATTGATAATTTTTGAAATATATTTTGTTATATAATTTGCATCTATACATTGATAATATTGATAATAGATTGAAAAAATTCAAATAAAAAAATTACTCAAGTTTGAGAGTTATTAATAACTAGTTAAATTTTGGTTGTGCCTATAGTTCCTTGCAGGAACTAAAAATAAATAAATTTATGTATATATAAAATATATATTATAGTTTTATTTATTATTATGTGTTATACTTTTATAATATAAATTATTATATAAATATATGTATGAATATATTTATTATTACATATTCTATTTTGTACAATATAAATAATTATATATATACATATGTATGTATAAAAATATATATGCATATATTAGAAAAGTTACATGTATATGTATGCAATTTCATTTAAATTAACTTAAAAGAAATCTAATAGTGTGGTTGGTCTTACATGAATTGAGAGAGAGGGGAAACAAGAGATATATAGAGATGAAATAGAAAGAAAAATCGAATGGAAGAAGATAGAGGAAGAGAGAGATGGTCCAGGGATAGAGGGATAGTGAAAGAGACAAAGGTAGAAGAGATTGAGAGAGACAAAGATATAGGAGATAGAGAGAGGGACGGTTAGAGCTAAAGGGAGGAGAGAGATTTCAATTAGTGGTTTCATGCCAATAATCTGTAGGGGTGTGTGTGTGTGTGTGTGAGAGAGAGAGAGAGAGAGAGAGAGAGAGAGAGAGAGAGAGAGAGAGAGAGAGAGAGAGAGAGAGAGTATTTTTGATTAGTCATTTCATTTTCTTGGGGAGTTATGCTCTAAGCAGAATGCCATTTGCTTTAAGGATCCAATAATTCACCTTAAGACCTCTTGGACACATTGATTATACATTATCATATTTATTGTCAAAACAAAATAGGCTCACTTGTATTTTAATTATTAGGTGAACCTCTTATCATATAACTCTCTCTTGGTCAAGTCTTGGTCTATCTCCTTCAACCCCTTCTTTGGACCTTTCAATGTTAGGCCCATGTGGGTTAACTTTTGAATCTTCCTTTATAATTTTGGGAAGATTTTGGTTATGAAGCCATATGCAATGCTATTGGTTGCTTCTAGAAGGGGGATTCTACTACTTTCTACATGGGTCTTATGTTTGCTTGCATTCTAATGGACATTGATATCTCCAAGTCTTTTCATAGGGATATTATTTTGATGGCAAGAAAAGGGTTTGGAATCAACCTCTTGACTATCAAGGTCTCTCCTTCAAATATATACAATGCTTAGTTGTTGACCATTTGGCTTTTGATTGCCCACTCTCCCAACATAAACTTGTGACGATGTGATGGAGGAATGCCTACGAGGATCGCTTGACTATTTATGCTTCCAATTCTCAAGTGGATGGTTCCCCTTAGGTGACAAGTTTTCTCAGATTGGTGGCCATGTGGGTTTTGAGGGGATTTCTCTTGCAATTGGTGTGACTTTGACAAGTCCCACTCCTCCATTAGCTTTGCTTGGGGAGTCCTACCCACATCTTGTTCCAGTTGCTTAATGTACTTCTCCTTTAACATTGACTCGACTTTAGTCTACTCATGAGGAGGTTGTTCATTGTTTAGCTTCTCTAGCTTGGCATTCAATTGTGCCCACATTTGCACATGGACATGAAAACATGAACCACATTTAAAAAAATAAAAATCTAACTTCTATCATGCTCGACATGATAGAGTAATGTGCACACATGTTGATTTTGCATGTGCATTGTCATGACAAGCATGCCACACAAGGCATGGGAAGAAATGAGATGAGTGGGTGTTATAGAATTTATGACTCACACCCTATGGTGATGATGGTAACCTAATTAATATTTTTGTCTCTATGCAAGACGCTACATGGGAGAACGTCCTCAAGGTAACATCCCCCTGGGTTCCTAAGTGGTCAAGCCTCCAAGGTGTGACCTAACACCTATAACAAACTAAACCCTAACTAAGCTACATTGTATTTAAATTTTGAAATATTTAACTAATTAAAACAATGATAAATAAAATAATTAAATGCACCTAATCATAGATAATAATTTTCTACAAAACTTTTTCAATAATTAATTATATTAATTTCCAATTAAATATTAGCTATAACACGATTTTCTACTTCTAAGGAATAATGCTTAACTAAATTAAAATGGAATAAAATATGAAATTTCCCAAATCTAGACAGACATTTAAATTTCTCTTAAAAATTAAATTTTGAAATAAAATTAGATTACAAATTAATTTCAAATTTAATTGAATTTAATGCCATTCACTCTCAACTAAGTTAATTAATTAATTGATTTATTTGACTAAATAACTTGAATGATCACATCATCACAAAGCAATTACAAGTCATATAACCTTAAAGTACTAAATTACACAACATCAAAAAATTACATATTTCACCTAAGAGTTTGCATTTCCTAAAAGTGTACAAGATTAATTTCATTCAAGGAGGAATTAATTATCCCTAACTCCACTTAAGGCCTAAACCATTAGGACAACTTAACAACCCTAAACTCAAGTTTAAAAAGGCCCCAACTCCATTTCATCCTCCTTTGAAATAACATAGATTGAAGAGGAAATTCCTCTAAAGGTAAGGGTTTATTTTTTTTTATTTTGAAATCTTCGTGATCTTGGTATTTTATTGATTGATTGATTTATATATAATTTTATAAATTAGAGCCTAAATTTGTTTGTATAAATATACATATTTTTATATTTAAAAATATGCTAACTATGCATATATCTTTTTGTTTGTAGGTCAAAATTTTATATATTATATATATTTTTATATATACATATATAATACATAATATATATTTAGTTCATTGTGTATGTGTATATTTTTGTTTGTAGTTATTTTTTGAACACGGTATGCAAAGGACATGCACACAATTTTAATGTTATTCTTTTAAACAAAAAAAAATAACGACAGAGTTTGCGCCCCCCCCATAGGGGTTGAGCCCCCTATGTGTGTTGTGGCCCCCAAAGGAGTCACAACACCCATAATGGCCACACCCATGTGGAAGGGGAGTAGGCGAGCAGAAGTACCATGCCCCATAGTTGCTATAGTAGTAGCTAGGGCTTCAACCCTCCCATATTAAATTATTATTTTTTATTTTTTACGATTTAAAATATAACTAAAAAATGTATATATATTTGACAATAAAACCTAGTCATTCATATATATATATATGTTTTAAAAAGGAAACATAACAACATATAATATTTGTGTGTGTGTGTGTGTGCGCGTGCGTGTGCGTGTGTGTGCATGTGTTAATGTCACACTTTAAACAATCATTTTTACTCATTTGTATTTAACCAACACATATAACTCTAAAAGTCTTTAAATGGGAGAAATGCAACAATATACAATAATTTCTTTCATCAAGCAATCCCCCCTTTTAAAAATAAATACAATAGATATATATTTTTTGTAAAAAATTTTCAACCTAATTTTAAACACAACATCCACAAGAATTTACAAACTCGAAATAAACAACTTTTCATAGAAAATCCATTTAGGAAGCATTTTCAACAACTTGCTCTACCTATTCCAACAAAAAACAAGAAGATGAAATGATATCCAACCCAATAGTGGAAAAAAGGATTGCCATTCCAATAGCAAGAATTCCCCAAGTGAATACACCAAAACCTACAAAAAAAAACATAATTTCCCCATAAGCTAATGAAAAGCTCATCTCCCAACCTTTGGGCTTGCTTACAAGTACACCCCTAAGTTAGGAGGCTCATAAGAAAAATGGGTGCACAATACATAATAGACACACAAACAACTCATGGAACACACACAACCCTACCTAAGGATACACTCACAAATGATACCTTTACATGGTTCATTGAAGGGAGAGGAGAGGGGACTCTCTCCAATGGGGATGAATATAGAACCATGAACACATTTTCATACAAGTAACAACTCTCTCAAAGGGACTGAATACCTCCATATACTTCATAACTCCTTCCAAAATTTACCACACTATTTCTCCTCAAATTTCCCAATGGAACTAAGGGTACTCATATTCACAAACTCTCCTCCTCAACGAGAAAAAAACATCACTTTGGAGGTTCCACACCTCCATTACCCCACACATAGGTTTCTTTCATCAACTTGGGAGAGCCTAACCCCACACACACCTATTCCATACACACAATAACAACTAAGTAATAAGAAACTTATCCAAAACCTCCATTAACACATTTACAATAAAACTAGCAGTTGCACAAAAATCACGTGCAACGGATTAGCCGATAGGCTGATTCAGATGAAAACGGCTGATTATTTAACTCGACCCTAGGTTTTGCAGCCCAGTTATATGACCATCAAAGTTATTGCTAGCGGGTAGGATCCTTGTTCATACTATGGTATTCACCCGATGTAACTAACCGATCACAATACCTGCATTCATTTCTGACTGTCAACCAAATGCGTTGTGTGGTTCCCGCCAACATCAGACTGGAGGAGATGCCGGTGGGATTTCCCCACGTAAATAGCCTATCGACTAATAAACTATTACATTCTAAGGAAAAGAATCCTACCTCAAAAGATTTCCACAAAAGATGAAGAGAGCTTGATGAAGTTTTCTCCGAGGCTTCTCCAAGTCTTTCCATAAAGCCTCCAAGATTCCAAGAGCAAAAACTGCTCACACCGCAAAGCACCAGGATTCCAAAACCCTCGACCAGTTGCAGAACGACCACAACAAAAGCACTGGAAAGATCCGCTAAAAGAAGAGGCAGGGGACTACACGAGAAAGCAGCGAACCCGACCCGTCCATAAACGTCGGAAACAGGGATCCAGACCCGACAAACAAGCCCAACACAAAAGAAATGAGTTTTTGGAACGCCTTCGGCCATGAATCATCGTCAGATTCAGAGTCTTCCCCTCCAGAATCACCAACATAATTCAAAATGGGAGCCCCGCTCCTCTTCTTGCCCAGAGCGCTCCTCCCCGTCGCTATGTGGATTATGTAATGTTAATTTATTCATGGAGTGTAATTTGGAATAGGTTTATTTCAAATATGTTTCTATTTTATTAATTACGCCGAAGGCGTGTCCTATTTGAGCTTTCGAAGCTCATTTTCTCCTTTGACGGATGAAAACGCACAAGAGGGTATGGTTGACGGTTCCTTCATTTTTAACCCTTGATTGCACCACTGCAGACAATTAAGCTTTGCAAATAATTTTTCATCGCCGAAAGGAATGCATTTACTCTTTCTTGCCGCCCTGATCTTGGATTATACGTAGACAGCTACGCTTTCGTTAAAAAATATCTGCAACTTTAGGTTTTCTTAATATCCTTTCTGCAACCTCTCTTTTCCTTGTCCTCGACGTCATGAGAGAAATACCCATTACTGCAGTTTTTTTGAGGTAAATCACTTGTGGTTGTTTTATTACGAGATTTTGGCAACCTGTACACAGCTAGCTCAGCTTTATCTGATTTCGTATCTATTGTTTTGTTATCTGTGCGCATGTTGGTTCGTTAGGGCATCGTCATATTGTTCTGTAAACTCTGCACATTTTTATTTAAGCTTTATCTTCCAGGTAAGTCACTTGCCCTGGTTTCAATGAGCTTTTTAGGATACTGACTGCGTTATGAGCCAGAAATTTTGGTTCCCATTTACCCTACTGTTCTGATGATTGCATAATGTTAAAACCTAAATGTGCTCATTATGAGGATCTTGGCTGTAATCTTGGCCATAATTTTCATTTTAATAAACATACTCAAAAACCCTCGCCAATGATCTTGGCCGTAATTTTCATTTTAATAAGCATACTCTTAAACCCTTGCGGATGAATTTTGTGAAACAAATCACGTTTCCTCCCTCACGCACCCCTATATCCCCACGCCTTGGCTGAGCCTTCACCTTTGGAGTAATTTATGAAATAATTTACTGCTCTCCTCTACACTCCAACTTGACAAAATCCCTGTTCACAAGCTTCCATACTGGCGCGGCTGGAAAAATGTCGGCAAAGACACAGGAATTTGGCTTTATACCTACCCGAAACCATTTGAAAACTATATTACAAGTACCATGAAAAATTTAGATGGCGTGGGTTGGGATGATGGAGGTAGGCGTTTAATGGGTTTAGTGGATATGTTCTTGTTCTTCCTTCGGAATGTACATTATTTTCCAATACTATTATTTTCTTTCGCTATACTTATCCCAACTTTCTTATTATTATATGTTACATTTTCTATAAGCTTAAGTTAAAAAAATCTGGCTGTTTCCTTCGTTATTTTTCCATTTCCAGAATGTATGGAGGCTTTTATTTCTGATGCCATTTTTCTTAAGAAACCATACCTGTTTCCAAGCCTCGTGCAGCTTTGCTTTAAACTATGTTTCTTATTAGTGACCCATTAGTACTCTTGTTTTCAGTTCTTTGTGTTTTTTTAGAACCATTGCTTAAAATAAATTTATTTGGGATTGATATATTTCTCTTTGGAAATACTCATCACATTAGCTGTACTCTTAAAGAAATCTTACACACTCTAACCAGTACTGCAATGGTCCAGCTAACAGCAGCTGTTAAGAAGGTCTAAACAAACTTACAAGCTTCAACTTGCATAGTTTTATTACATAAATGTTACTGTAACAAAGTTAAAATTTATCGATTAATGATAAGTTCAAACAGCAATTGCGTGCTAGGATCACTGAGCATGATGGACCGATAGGTCTCTACTTGAGAGAAATAAGGTTATAGGAACTATTGCTTTTTGGCTGGTGCAGCTTCAAATCCGCCATCTGGTCGTTTCATAATTGTGTAAGGCATATGAGTCCAAAGAAGTTTGTCCCAAAATACGAAGAAGGGCTGTGAAAAGTTGTATTTCACTCCATAGTGCTGGTGATGAATGCCATGGTATGTTGTGTTGTTCTCAAAAAAGATGTGAAAGGGATTTTCAAGCAGAAATATTCCACAATGAGCATCTACTCCTTTAATTGTTGCAAAGGAGAAAAATAATATGGATGTTCTAGGGGTCATCCCTCAGAAAAGATAGGATAGAGCACCACCAATTGTATCTGGAAGCAAACCCTCCAATGGATGATTGTACATTGCTCCATAAGGCTAGGGCACTATAAGCCTATGGTGTCTTGAATGAATAGTCCGATACAAGAACTTGTTATGGTCCATAAAACGGCGGAGAAAATACTGCCATGTGTCCAACACAAACATGGCTATCAGGAATTGTCTGGCCTGTACCATAAGTGAAGGCTGTAGAGTTATACCAGATTCTCCTACCTCACCAGTCACCTGTACTCCACCAAGTTCCACTTAGTTTATAATTTATAAGTAACAAAACCAATAAACCAATTATCAGAAAATCAAACTGAAAGAAACACAGATGTCTCTAGAGTAATTGAAATCCCATTGGATGCTTTTCAGAGCTTTTAAAGGAGGAAAACTATAAGCCAAACAATGAAAAAAATTTAAGTACAAAAAAGTCATCAAAAGCTGAGGTACACATGCCCAAAATGATTCCAGCAATCTCCCTAAATATTCTGCTCAAGGAAAACTCAAATAGTAATCTGTAGCCAAACCTCAAGAACTGGAGATAAATTCTAGAATTGCTTTGTCATAACATAAGATAAAGTCAAGCATACACCCAGTAAAAATGAAATAAATTTTATGCATACCAGAATTGACTGAATTGAGTAACAATGAATTGACTGCTGAAGCAACACCCCTTTGACAACAGTACTCTTAGATACCGAATTTTTCATTTTTTCTGTAGCAACATTATGAATTATGTACCCATCAAGATGCTCCAGCAAAACATAAAAGCCAGAATATACCCAATACACAATAATAGGTACAAATGTGCCCAGAGCCTCGTTTGTCAGAAAAAAATCCATCCATTGACCCGTTATATGATCAAACACCCAATTCTCCTTTTTATTTCCTGATCATTCAAAGCACTGCCTAAATTATAAGCACAATTCCTTTATTCCTCTCCAACACACAAAGAAAATTAACAGTAAGAAACAATAAAACAGTATACAAGCCAGTACATATCAGAAAAGAAACACAATTTTTCCTGTGATCAATTGACTTCCTACTCAACCCCTGAAAATACTAACTAATTTCAAATCCCTCAATGGTTGTTTGCTTATTCCTCCATCCTTTAAATTGTCTTAATCTCCAAGACTCGATTTAGTAAAGGCTCCTCAAGTCTTCATTGTTTTGAGCAAACCATTTTATGTTACAAAGATTATAGAGGACTACCAATAATTACACACAATAAAGTTTAAATTAAAAATCTCAACACAAAATTTTAGTTTAAATTAAAAATCAAGTTCATCAAGCAAGCTCGTACCCCAATTGCCCCCCAATTGCCCCTCAAGGCATTGAAGTATTATCATTACTCTATTCTTATATATATATTTTCCTTCTCGGCTCAAATAATAGTTACAACAGTTGTATTGTGAGACTCTAAATTGATTCTATATCAATGAATATCAATGGAAATCTTCACTTTCATATACAATTGCACAGTTTGTTTGTTTCAAATATCTATATCAATGGAATTTATTGTTTGCAAAATTAAAAAAAAAATACATTGGTTGGCTATCGATTGCAGGGATTCTTGCTACAGGAAAAATACAAGGCAATGCATAGATACAATTCATAAATACCATGCATTTTTCCATTGTTTTTTCTGTATCCTTGTAATATCTCCACCAATTCAAATGATTCGCAAAGTATCCACAGAATTTCTACTCCTATAGAACAGATGTTTCTATAAGTTTGTAATTATGAGACACCAATCTATATACATAATTAATAGTCAACTGCTCCAAACTCCTCTGTAACTTATAATGCTCTGAAAAACAAACGAATGTTTCTCAACAGCAGTTTCAATCATAGTTTTTTTACTATTAATGTTATTCTACAGTTATGTAATTATGAGACACCAATTTGTATACATAATTATTTGTTGCCTGCTCCAAACTCCAAACTCCTCTGTGAACATGTATGTTTCTGATTATTAGTTGCCTGCTCCAAACTCCTCTGTGAACATGTATGTTTCTGATTATTAGTTGGCTGCGCCAAACTCCTCTATAAACATGTATGTTTCTGATTATTAGTTGGCTGCTCCAAACTCCTCATAGTCAGACCATCAATGATTTCAAAATTCAAATCATTGTAATTCTATTTAATAATTTTTTTGTATGTAAAGAAGATACGGATAAAAGTGGTCATTTCTTTGAATGTTTCAAATGTCTTCAAATTCTGGTTCAATATAGTAAAAAATATTCAAATTTTTAAAAAAAATTTACATACATTTCTGTAATACAATGAGATCTAATGGTACATCATTTAGCAATTATGCATTCACTTACAAGGATTGAAACACAACTCAAACCAAAGCTTTCAATTAAGAAGATATTAACACTCAATTATCAATTTAATTTCTGCATTAGATAATTTCAGCCAAATGTAATGGCCACTTTCATAATGAATTAAAGATATTCTTTTTTGGGAGCCTCGGAAACTTTACACAAGTTTAGATTATAAGAAAATATGGCAATTTGAAACTCAAACTTGCAGTTGAATACAATAAACTCATCTTACAATTCTGCACAGCAAGCCCAACCTACAAAATGGATTCAAATTTTGTTCACAGAACTTTCAGTTACACCCATAGAAAAGTATTAGTAAATATATATTTATTTTACAACTTTTTCAAAGTAGTCATGCTGCACATATTCTAATCCCTCGATCGATCTATCAAAATTCTCAAAAGAAGGATACAATTTGCACAAATAAACCAAAAAAAACTCCCCAATTCACCTTCCACAACTCTTTGGCGTACCCATTGCACACCAAGGTGACATTGCTAGTTTTTAAAATTTATATTTCTGTGTTTGTGAACTTGATATTTTCACATTCTGAGTTAAAATTAGGTGTAATCAATAGGGTAAACTTTGGGCATGTTACGCCATGATAATGTCCCTAACTAAATTTAGGGTAAATAATTTGGCTATTTCAATTTTTGGCTTAAATATTTAACTAGAACTTTTAAAATCTTCATATTAAATTATTGTTTACACAACAACTTTAATAACTCAATATTATGCTTTAGACTTTATTATTTAACCCTAAATGATGAGTCCTAATTGATTCCTACCTGACTTTAGCAAACCTCGAAAAATTCCTTGCATTTATACAAATAATAGTAAACCCTAACATCATAGTTGGGTTCATAAATAAAAGAGATGGTACCTTGTAATATATTATAAAAGAATTGGTTTGAGTATACTTAATCATGAATTTATATTCATAGAGATATCTAGATCTATAAATCAAGTTCACAAACAAGATAAAATTGTTGAACCCTCTACTTACATTAAATGGGATTAAAACCCATTTAAAAATATGGCTTTGGTAGCAATCACAATAAAAACTACAACAATATGCCCTAATAATCAAAATATTGGTTGTACAAACATAACATAATAAAAAATGCAATGGTTTACTCCTAAGGAAACTTGCAAATTGAATCATCTCGATGTCGCTCAGGACCACCACCATCAAATCTTGAAGATGGCATCTGAGTGATACCATTCCTTTCATCAAATGGTTTCCAGCATTCAATGTAAGATCTCCACGGTTTACATCTTTTGTTCTCTATAGAGCCATGGGTTCTTATCCTTATATTTGGACACTTGAACAACAAATTCTCATTGAGATTTTTGGTTAGAGATTGTGGATTTTTTGTGATGCTCCTTCAATTTTACCTCTACAACCTTAAGACACCTAGAAAGAGTATCAAAAACTACATCATGGTCTCCATTTCAAAGTTTGTACGAAAAATGGGCTTTGTGTACATGTTGAGCACCATTTGTCTCCAACTTGTATAAGAAATTATGTCCTCTTGTGTAGAGATGTGCTTGGAAGGTATGAAGGAGGGTTCCCTATAATGTACAACTATGCTCACTAATTATGGTGAGGATCCCCTTTGTGTTCAAAACCATAAATATTTTATTAATGTCAATTAGAGGCACCCTTGTGGTGTGCCCTTTTGGAGTGACATGTGGATCCATTTTTGAAGGATTGGGTTAAGTCTTTGTACAAGGTGGAATCCCTTAGAGATTTTCATCATTACTAGGTGCATTATTGGTGCACTTGTCATGCAAGGTGGTAGGTGGAGATGAATAGAGAAAAAAGACATGAGTGTCAAAGTTGGGATGTATATGATACCTCATGGCTTGTGCCTTCAATCAAAGATTTGGTTTTGAAAGTGAGGTATGCCAAAGAGGAGTAGTTTGATTTACTAATAATTTGGCATGTGTAGGATTAGGGTTTGGCATAAAGGTATGACAAAATGAGAAAACCGAAATTGTAACATGCCAATTGTTCACGCAAGTAAATTTCTAGGTTTTACCTCAAGTAAATAAACTATGTTTCATTATCATTGCAATAAAAAAATTTCTTTTCTAAAAGAGAATATTGGAGCATATTTGACATAACATATTTCCAAAGTATTGATTTCATTCTCAATATAATATATCACTTTTACAAATTTTCATAGATTGTATACAAAGATACATACATTGCTCAACTAAGCTTCATAGGCAATAGATACAAATGGCCTAGTAAATTCCTTTTCAAATCTCGGTTGCCAACTATTAAGGGGAAACATCACTCAAATGTTTTTCCACTAACCATAGACTTTAATGTGGTTCCCCGCACATCTACCACATATGGTAAGATGGCCCTCCATTCGATGAAGATATTGGTAAGGTAACCTCATAACTATAACCTTCTTGAGCCTAGTGTTATGTCCTAAATAACTAGAACTTGTATACCCACTACAATCCTTAACTAGTATGCATAATAGGAACACAGTGAATTGACAGTGCAACCAGTGGAAAATTACACTAATTTGGCCAAAGTATTCTTCACTTAGTACTTCAAGTGAAAGTCATCCTATTCACATACACTACCCTAGATTGATTTGATTTAAGACCATCTAAATACCATGCATAGGTAATTCCCTTCAATATGTAATCTCTAACCTTGGAAGCAACCTATTCCCTTTTCCAATCACAATAGCATTTCTACTAAGTTTTCACATGCATAAGCTATCCCCTTCATGGGACAATCTAATCCCAAGAATAACCTATGAGTTTTACACAATTACTTTAAAATAAATAACCTTATAAACTATATAAGCTTCATCATATCCTAGTACATAATATTATTGATCACATCCACTCCTTAATATGGAGTATGTACAAACATTTATAAAGAAATCACAACAACAAGAATCTTTTCCTTTCCCTATCTTTTCTCTATTCTAGCAATATAATGCATTTCTCCAAACAATACAATCAAATAAATTCATGCATTTCTCCAAACAATACAATCAAAGAAATTCAATCTTTCCAAAAATAGATTAAACATAAAAAGAGTAGAATCACATGCTTGATATATGCTATACTCCAATTGACCAACTGGTTCCTTAGCTAAATCCACTCTAAGAATCAACTTGCAACTTTTCCACTTCTCAAGAACTTCTACATAGAATTTCCTCACAATAAATCTTACTCTATTTGCCTCACAACTTCTCTTAGCTTAGTAAACAAAAATATCTTAAGATAAAAATAGAAGATGCAAGTGAATGCATATCCCAAATGAGGAAATCCTCTCCTCTATTTATACAAAATTATGAGCCTTTGTTGCCTACAAACAAGCTACTCAAAATGACACATCTCAAATCCTTAGTTCGACTCAACAACTTAAAAAAATAAGGTGGTGGCATAAATCGATGCTCATCAAACACATATGCAACCATGAGAATGAGTTGCCTCATTCCTCAAGACAACAAGAAAAAAGTTAAGAAATGCAAGGTAATGGTCTCCTACAGGCCGACTTATTTGGCCAGCTGCATAAGTGATCAATTTATACTTCATATTGCTTCTCATCCTTGAATTTGTTGTAGGTTCAAGACTTCTATTTGGTTTGCGGCATTCATACTTTGGCGCCATCAAAACACCGGGTTTCCTATTCTTTTGGTTTGCTGTTTAAAAGACTAAGTCAATGTTTATTTCCTGCGTTTTAGTTAAGTTTGACTTTGTCTTGCTTAAACACTCAACACATAACATTGGCTTAGCTTATCCAAGTGCTCATAGCACTGCCATTACTTCATGTAGCACATTAGAATGTTTACTCACGGCCTTAACATTACACATGAACTTTACTGATATGTTTTATTCACTATACATATGTTGTGCACATATTATTACCATCAATGCGCTATATACAAAGTTTATACGTGCAGGTTATATGTTATCAATGCGCTATAATATGTAGTGCCATGTATTTTTTATATCGAGCATACAACATATTTATATATATACATATTTAAATATAACATAAAATAATTTTATGTATATATATATATATTAACAAACAAATTCATTAATAAACCATTCGATATTCAAATGCATCTATCCATGTTACCTTTTATAAATATTATCATATGTATATATCTATATACACATATACACACATATACATCTATTGATGTACTCATATGGATGTTCCATTACATCGACATATTCGTATATTTCAATATGTGTACATATATGTATATATGCATGTATATCACATATACTTTTGCTTATACAATCAATCACATATATTTGCTAACTTATCGACAAACATATATGCATGCTATGTGTACATATATATATATCTCCTTGTCCATTCCATACCCCCATGCCCATGGGCAATCTGTCCATGAGCATGCATAGGTACGTCTACCTACGTATACTTATGTACGCATTTACTCATGTGTATGGCTTATCATTGGAATGCACATGTACACATATATATACATTTCATGTATACATATCTCATCGATTAAATATAGTCATACAAGGAATAACTCATATGCACCAAACACTTATCACAAACCAAGAATGCTCACAACAAAAACCATGATCCTTTCAAATTCAAACACTAAAATGACTTAAGGTGACTCACCCATTTCCTGAAACTATGACCCGGCTTAACCATTCTATAAGTGAGTGTGTGAAAGCTCAGTTAGGTTTCATTAAAGGTTACCCGACCAAGTCCTTCTCTCGAGTGATACTCCCCCTTTCTTCTAGAGGCTTGATCTTGTATCTGCATTCAACTTAGCACATTTTCAACAGTAGTCAGTCGTTCATCAAAACAATCATTTGCATTATACATTTCATAGTCAAAATATCAAATTCAATCAACATTCATTCCTCATATTCATCTCATTATAAACATGAAATGAAATTAACATTCATTCATCATTTTCCCAATGATATAGATAAAAAAAGTACAAACACATGTATTTCAATCAGAGTTACAAATACATTCACATATTTAGTATTTTAAGCAATCATAGTAATAGTAAATAGATAAACACACAATGGGGTGCAACATACTCCCCCCTTGTGAATCATCATCCTCGATGATTTTATGTAGCAAACATAGAATAATCCAAAAACAAACACAACATTATTTTTCAAGCACTTTCAAAAGCATGTAAGACGTGAGGAAACTTTTGCTCTATTTAAACATAGTCTTCCCAAGTGGCAGAATCTTTCACATACTGGTCCCATTGGACTTTGCATTCTAGGACCTCCCTATTACGCAAGCGAAGCTTACATGTTCCAAGCACCTTGATAGGCTCAATTGTTACCACTTCAACGTCTTGTACTTGTAAAGTATTCCAATCAATTACATGATTATCACCTAGTATATACTTCTTTAGGTAAGAGACATGAAATATGTTACGCATCCGGGCAAGAGCTAGTGGCAACACAATTCGGTAAGCAATCGGATTTGCTTCCTCAAGAACCTCAAAATGACCTACATAGTGTGAAGCTAGTTTGGATGACTTTCCAAACTTGATGGAACTCTTATGAGGCTTAACCCTTAGCAACACCTTTTCACCTACTACAAAATTCCTGGGTACCTGTTTAGAATCTACATAGCGTTTCAGCCTATAATTGGCTTTTGATAGCCTTCGCTTAACAGTTTTAACTTGTTCCTCCACTTCAGAAAACATCTCTGGTCCAAGACTTACCCTATCCCCAAGTTTATCCCAACTTATAGTGGTTTGACACTTCCGACCATACAATGCTTTGAAAAGAGCCATCTTAATTGCAGAATGATAGGAATTGTTATGCAAATTCCACTAAAGGAAAGTAATCTTCCCACTTGTATTATTGATCCATGCACTACATTCTTAGTAGGTCTTCAAGTACTTGGTTCACCCTTTCAGTTTTTCGATCCGTTTCCGAATGATAGGCTAAAATTATATTTAACTAAGTCCCAAGTGAAGAGAATAAGGTTTTCCAAAACCTAGAGGTCACATGAGCATCCCTATCCGAGATAAATTTCTCAGGTGCTCCATGCAATCTAAACACCTCTTGAATGAATTTTTGAGCTATGACAAGAGTTTCATCAACTCAATTCCTAGGTATAAAATGTGCTACCTTAGTAAGCTTTTCTAATACCACTAGAATGGTATTGTGCTTATTCCTTGACATGGGTAATCCTTGCACAAATTCCATACTAATGACTTGCCACTTACTTTCTGGAATATCATGTGGATACAATAGACTTGCAGGGTGTTGATTTTCAACTTTCACCCTTTGAAATTCCAATCATCTAGCCACAAATGTAGCAACATCCCCTTTCATCTCCTTCCAAAAATATAATGGTTTCACATTAGCCAATATTTTTATCACACCAGGATCTCCAGAGTATGGTGCTTCATGAACATCTTTCCACACAAGATTCTTTAACTCCTCAAAGTTAGGCACATATATTCTTCCTTTAAACCTTAACAATCCATTAGGTTCAAAGTGAAATCCCTCATACCTTGCATCTTGTGGATTGATATTAACTCCAACCATCTTTTTTGTTGTGCATTTAGATTGGGTTGGGTGAGCAAATATTTCAAACTGTGATGATCAGTCCTTAAATCAAAAGGATTTCCCAACAAATAGTTCCTCTACATCTACAATGCATGAACCACTGCTACCAACTCTAAGTCATGGGACACATAATTTTGTTCATAGGGGTTCAAATTTCTTGATTCGTAAGCTATAACTTTCCCTTCTTGCATCAAGACTCCACCTTGATGATAGTGAAGTCACCATCAAGATTTGGTACCTTCAAAATTAGAGCAATAGTCAACTCTTCCTTGAGTAGATCAAATGCTACTTCACATTTTTTTGTCCACTCAAACTTTTTCCCTTTCTTTTGTAATGAAGTAATAAGAAAGGATATCCTAGAAAATTTTGCAACAAACTTTCGATAGTAGCCTGCCAAACCCATAAAACTCTCGACCTTAGGTACATTCTTAGGCACTAACTACTCTAACACTACCTTTATTTTGGCTGCATTAACTAAAATTCCTTCAGGTGAAATCATGTGACCTAGGTACTGCACTTTCTTCTGAAAGAAGGTACACTTAAAGAGTTTCCCATATAACTTATGTTCTCTTAACCACTGGAGAACTATCTTCGAATGCTTGCAATGATCCTCCTCATTCTTGGAATAAATTAGGATGTCATCCAAGAAAACCAAAATAAACTTATCTAGGCAATCCCCAAACACGTTGTTTATTAGGTTCATGAATGCTGCTGACTCATTTGTAAGTTTGAATGGTAGGACCATGAACTCATAATGCCTGTATTTGGTCTTGAAGGAAGTCTTGAAAATGTCTTCATCTTTGATTCTCAATTGGTGGTATCCTGATTGTAGATCAATTTTTGAAAATACAACTGCACTCCACATCTGATCAAAAAGATCATCAATACATGGCAATAGGTACTTATTCTTTATCGTAGCTTTATTAAGCATCCGATAATCTATACACAAGTGCAGTGTACGATCCTTCTTCATGAAGATCACTGGTGCTCCCTAGAGTGAAACACTGGGTCTTATCAAACCCTTGGATAACAACTCTTCTAGCTATGCCTTGAGCTCCATTAACTTTGTTGTTGTCATCTTGTAAGGCACTTTGGAAACAGGTTCCGATCCTGACACTATATCAATGGAGAAATCAAATACCCTCTTAGGTGGTAATCCAGGTAGCTCTTCTGGAAATAAATCCACAAACTTTCATAAGATAAGATATTTCTCCATATCGGTCTCTCCAGTTTCCATCATTTCACCTTCCTCAACCTCTTGGTTGTCTTGTGGCCCATAAAAAAATATTCCATCTTGACAAATGAATTCATTACATTCTTCAAGCTTTTCCATCTTTATTGCGAAGAGTTTGCATCCTTTCTTTTTCACTCTATGTAGTTGCATAGTAGAGATTTGGCGCAACTTGATTTCCTTAGGCGTCCCTTGTAGCGTCATCGAAATACCTAGATCATCTAAGCACTCTACAATTTTTGCACGATAATCTACTTTGGCTCTATGCTTCCAAAGCCAATTCATTCTTAGGATGACATCATAAGATCCTAAGGGTGCTACATATATGTTTACCTCAGATGAGAAACTTGGAAGTTTGACCTTTTCCTCAAATAAACATTGTTGCACTGTTTCTCTTGTCTGGTTTGCATATTCTACAACCCAAGACTTTGCCATATAACCAACTTTCCTAGTTATTTGATTAGCTACTCTAGGTGAAGAAATTTTTTCAATAGCTCCAGTATCATTAAGTATGCAAATAGTCATACCAAATAAAATACCTGGAGTTTCCACTGGAGTAATCTGATACTTCGCTTGTCGATCATCTAGGACGACATGGATCTTTTGTTGAAATTCCATTTGTTGGGAAGGAAGAGGGTTTCCATGTGGTCGTAACCCAAAAGGTTTGTTGCGGAAGTTTACAACATAATGGTTTTCGCCACATGTGAAGCATCCCACTGCTGGTCCTTTCTTCCTTGCAGACCCATCAGGTCTACTAGCATTTCCTCTAGCATTGTTGAAATTACTGTTATTGAAATTATTCTTCCCATGTTCCCTCCTTGGTTCACTTCCATTATTTTAGGATCCCTTATCCCCTTTGCTTTTGAAAATATTGCACTCCATTAAACTTCTTTGGAGTTTGAATAACTTGGGTTCCTCCAAACTTCTTTTGGTTTCTATTCTCTTGGTAGATTGAGATGGCTTTAAGCTTATGTTCCTTCTTGGCAACCTTCTCATAGACTAGGTCCATAGTGGCTAGACTGTGCACATCTACTTCACCAACAAATTGGTTGTTAAGCCCCATAATGAATCTCCTGATACAAAATCGTTTATCCTTCTAATACATTGGTACGTATTGTAACAAACAGGTGAAATTTTCCCAGTACTCATTTACTGTCATCTCTCCCTATCTCAGATTCTAAAAATCAGCGAGTTTTTGGTCATAAAAGAGTTGGAGTAGGGCTAATGCAAGAAGTTGGGTCCACAAAAAGCTCAAAAGGTGGAAGTGTTTTTGCTGTTTTTCAGAATTTGTCACACTTGGACTAAAAATTTGAGGCACTTACACAATGATTCTTAAAAAAAGTTAGGAATATGAAATTTTGAATTTTGAATCTAGTTTCCAAATATGTAATTTATTCAAATATCCAGATATAGAAATTGAATTTTGATAGGGATGTATAAAAACCACTTTTTAGAAGTCATTTTTTTTACCATACCATGCACATGTACAAACACCACTTTTTGACCCAAATAAAAATATTTTGCTAATTCCTTTTGGGGAAAGATAGCTAACAACATGAAGATTGATGAGGATTTTTTTTGTAATTTTTTTCTGAATTTTTTTTATTAAATTTTTATTGGCCATAATTGTTGTTTTAAAAAATCAATGTGTACAAACAATATAATTGGACTTAAACTAAACATTTTTTGAATTTTTTTTTCATTGTGTAGAGAATTTTCTGAAGATTGATGCCATATAATTTTTTTACAAGAAAATTAACCAAAAAAAAGTTATTAAAAAACAAAAAAAGTTTGATATTTCAAGTTTATAGACTAGTTTGCTTAGAAATTAACTAAAAAATAACAAATAGAATCCAATCTTAATTTTTTTTATATATTTGGAAACTAGACATTGTGTTCTCTAGTGGGTTTTAATTTCATAGATTGATTAAGAAGAAAAGTCCATCAACCATATTGCCAAAGTTGGACATTTCTCTTGAACCTTCCTTAGTTTTTTAGTTGTAGGTCAAAGGCTAAGGGTCAGGTTGCTAAGCCTTTCATGAGCCTAAAACCAAGACAACATGTGGGTTGGGGATTCAAAATTTTAAAAAAGTGTACGCGTTACAAAATGCATCGCGTTCTTTATTTGCTTGATTATTTAAAATATTAAATACTTTTTAAAAACACGTATGCATTTTAAAAGGCATACGCATTTTGTGTTACAAAATGCGTAAGCGTTTCTAAAAGGTATTTAATTTTTAATAAATGACTCGTATGTGTTATAAAACACGTACACTTTCTATAACATGTACGCATTTTTTAGTGCATACACATTTTTTTAGGCTTGGGTACCCTAAGCATAACACATACATGTTTTTCTAATAACACGTACATGGTTTTTGCGAGATTTTCTTTTTTGCCAAAACTTCCCCTCTTTGTGCAACCAACTTCTTGCTTTTACCTAGTAACCACCTTCTCCAGAATATTTCCACAAACTCATTCCATGTAAGCTTCAAGGAATTGAGTCTGAGTTCCATTTTCTTGTTCATCCACCAGTTAGAGGCTTCTCTTGCTAACTGGTAGGCTCCCCAATTGGTAATCTCATAATAGTTTTTGATCTCAAAATATTTTCCCATTTGTATTAACCAAGCCTCAACCTCTTCCTCGTTGGTGCTTCCTTTGAATTTTGGTGGGGTAATTTTTCTCATATCCCTAGAAAGTTCGGTTGCCAACCGCTTCCTACTGGTTCCCTCAGATCGAGATTGAGAATTCTCATTCTCATGCACATGAGTTTGAGTATGATCATGGGAATTTTCACCTTCATCCTCATTATTGGGAACTTCCTCTTCATCATTATTGATTAGACCTTTTTGCTCCACTCTTTCTTTCTCTCTTACTTCTTGCTCAAGATTTCCTATCCTCGCCTTAGTCTCATCCATTATGGTTACAAGGCGATCCAACTTGGCTTCAATATTATCCAGACCTTGTCCAACTTCTTGGCTCCCTTTAGGATTAGTCCTTGTTCTCACCATCCTTTGCAAGAAAAGGGTTATACCTGAAGGTTCATCTTTATTAGATTCCATCATGTTTTTCTTAACACATTGAAAACATTTAAATGAGCATTCATTTGCACATGAAATAAATTTCACATAAGATTTGTGCACAAGTTTTTCTAAAAACATAAGTTTTATTTATTCATAAGGATCTCAATATCCTTCTCATTTACATAGAATGACTATTCAAATAGTTGAGTGGAGAGTATCCATCATATTCACTCTTAGATACATAACTCAATGGGGTGTACCCATCATATTTTTGTTCATCTCTCATTTGCTTATCTCTATCCCAAAAGGGCTAGTAACCTTAAGATTTATCTTCCAACAAATAGTTACGAGGAACATATCCCTTCGATTCATTGCTTAAGGAAATTGCAATCAATTTTGATAAAGGAAGAACTTGAGAATCTCTAAATATTAATGTAGGACTACTGCTACATTTTGAGGGCATATCCCTAGAAAGTGATAAGATGTTAGACTTTGTTGGTGAAACTGGAGGTAAGTAGTTGAAATTGGCCTCCTCCTTCATCCTTCTCTTTACTTGACTAATTTGAGAAATGGAATGAACAATTGTTTTAGTATCACTAAACCAGATAACATTTTCATAGTTGGTTCCCTCTATTGTAAGAACAATGGCCTCTTTTTCCTTCTTTTCCCTCAGGTAGCACTCATTCCTGATTACTGACTTCCTTGCAGTTAACCCGAGATGCACCATCTTGGCACAAGAATTTCCAAACATTAGTCTCATTCATGTTGAATGGAAATTATGGTGAGCACATAGGTTCCAAAGTTAAACCTGATAGCTCTAATACCACGTGTAACATGCCAATTGTTCACACAAGTAAATTTCCTAGGTTTTTACCTCAAGTAAATAAACTATGTTTCATTCTCATTGCAATAAAAAATTTTCTTTTCCAAAAGAGAATATTGGAGCATATTTGAGATAACATATTTCCAAAGTATTGATTTCATTCTCAATATAATATATCAATTTTACAATTTATTCATAGATTCTATACAAATATAAATACATTGCTCAATTAAGCTTCATAGGTAATAGATACAAATGGTCTAGGAAATTCCTTTTCAAATCTTGGTTGTTGACTGTTGAGGGGAAACATCACTCAAGCGCTTTTCTTCCAACCATGGACTTTAATGTGGTCCTCGACACATCTACCACATATGGTAAGATGGCCCTCCTTTTGATGAAGAGATTGGTAAGGTAACCTCATAACTATAACCTTCTCGAGCTTAGTGTTATGTCCTACATAAATAGAACTTGTATACCCACTACAATCTTGAACTAGTATGCATTAAAGGAACATAGTGAATTGATAATGCAACTAGTGGAAAATACACTACGTTGGACAAAGTATTCTTCACTTAGTACTTCGAGTGAAAGTCATCGTATTCACATACACTACCTTAGCTCGATTTGATTTAAGACCATCTAAATACTTTGCATAGGTAATTCCCTTCCATAGGTAATCTCTAACCTCAGAAACAACATATTCCCTTTTATAATCACAATGACATTTCTACTAAGTATTCACATACATAAGTTATCCCCTTCATTAGAAAATCTAATCCCAGTAATAACCTATAAGTTTTACACAATTATTTTGAAATAAATAACCTTATAAGCTATATAGGCTCCATCATATCCTATTACATAATACTATTGATCACATCCATTCCTTAATATGGAGTATGTACAAACATTTATAAGGAAATCACAACAGTAAGAATCTTTTCCTTTCCCTATCTTTTCTCTATTCTAGCAATATAATGCATTTCTCCAAACAATACAATCAAAGACATTCAATATTTCCAAAAACAAATTAAACATAAAAAGAGTAGACTCACATGCCTGATATATGCTATACCCCAATTGACCAACTAGTTCCTTAGCTAAATCCACTCTAAGAATCAACTTGCAACTTTTCCACTTCTCAATTCCTCTACACAAAATTTCCTCACAATAACTCTCACTCTATTTGCCTCACAACTTCTCTCAGCTCAGTAAACAAGAATATCTTTAGATAAAAATAGCAAAATGCAAGTGAGTGCATATCCGAAATGAGGAAATCCTCTCCTTTATTTATACAAAAATATGAGCCTTTGCTGCCTTCAAACAAGCTACTCAAAATGACACATCTCAACTCCTTAGCTTGACTCAACAACTTAAACAAAGAAGGTGGCAACATTAATTGATGCTCATCAAACACATACAACCATGAGAATGAGTCACCTCATTCCTCAAGACAACAAGACAAAAGTTAAGAAATGCAAGGTAATGGTCTCCTATAGGTTGACTTATTTGGCCAGCTGCATAATTGACCAATTCATATTTCCTATTGATTCTCATGCTTGAATTCGTTGTAGGTTCAAGACTTTTATTTTATTTGCACCATTCATACTTTGGCGCCATCAAAACACCATGTTTCTTATTCTTTTGGTTTTATGTTTAAAAGACTAAGTCAATGTTTATTTCCCTTGTTTTAGTTAAGTTTGAATTTGTCTTGCTTAAACAGTCAACACATAATATTGGCTTAGCTTATCCAAGCGCTCGTAGCATTGTCATTACTTCATGCATCACATTAGAATGTTTACTCACAACCTTAGTATTACACACAACCTTTACTGATATGTTTTATTCACTATACATATGATGATGCACACATATTATTACTATCAATGCACTATAATATGTAGCACCAAATATTCTTTATATTGAGCATACATTGTATACAAATATATATCTATGTCTATATATCTATATATGTATACATATTTAAATCTAATGTAAAATTCTTTTATGTATATATATACTTATTAACAAACAAGTTCATTAATAAACCATTCGATAATTGAATGCATCTATCCATGTTACCTTTTATAAAAATTATCATATGCATATATCTATATACACATATATACATATATTGATGTACTCATATGGACGTTCCATTACATCGACATATTCATATATATTTCAATATGTGTACATATATGTATATATGCATATATCACATATATACTTTTACTTATACAGTCAATCACATATTGCTAACTTATCGCCAAACATATATGCATGCGGTGTATATATACATATATGTCTCCTTTTCCATTTGATACCCTCATGCCCATGGGAAATCCGTCCATGAGCATGCATAGGTACATCTACCTATGTATACTCATGTACACATTTACTCATGTATATGGCCTATCATTGACATGTACATGTACATACATATATATACATTTCATGTATATATATCTCATTGATTAAATATAGTTATACAAGGAATAACTCGTATGCACCAAGCACTTATCACAAACCAAGAATGATCACAATAGAAACCATGATCCTTTCAAATTCAAACACAAACATGACTAAAGGTGACTCACCCATTTCCCGAAACTATGACTCTACTTAACCAATCTATAAGTGAGTGTGTGAGCTCAGTTAGGTTTCATTAAAGGTTACCTGACCAAGTCCTTCTCCCGAGTGATACTCCCCCTCTCTCCCGGAGGCTTGATCCTGTATCTACATTCAACTTAGCACATTTTGAATAGTAGTTAGCTGTTCATCAAAACAATCATTTGCATTATACATTTCACGGTCAAAATATCAAATTCTATCAACATTCATTCCTCATAGTCATCTCAATATAAACATCAAATAAAATTAACATTCATTCATCATTTTCCCAATGATACAGTTAAACAAAGTACAAACACATGTATTTCAATTAGAGCTACAAATACATTCACATATTCAATATTTTAACCAATCATAGTAATAGTAAATAGATAAACACACAAAGGGGTGTAACATACTCCCTCCCTTGTGAATCATTGTCCTCAATGATTTTATGTAGAAAAAATAGAATAATCCAAAAACGAACACAACATTGTTTTTCAAGTACTTTCAAAAGCATGTAAGATGTGAGAATTTTTTTTCTCTATTTCAGCATAGTCTTCCTAAGTGGTAGAATCTTCTGCATACTATTCCCACTAGACTTTGAATTGCAAAACCTCCCAATTACACAAGTGAAGCTTACATTTTTTTAGCACCTTGATAGAATCGATTGTTACCACTCTGTGGTCTTGTACCTGTAAAAAATTCCAATCAATTACATGATTATCACTTGGTATATACTTCTTTAGGTAAGATATGTGAAAGACATCGTGCATCCGGGCAAGAGCTGGTGGCAACACAATTCAGTAAACAACATGATTTACTTCCTCAAGAACCTCAAAAGGACCTATGTAGCATCGATCTAGTTTGGATGACTTTCCAAACTTGATGGAACTCTAATGACACTTAACCCTTAGCAACACTTTTTCACCTACTACAAAATTCTTGGGTACTCGTTTAGAATCTGCATAGATTTTTTTCCTATCATTGGCTTTTGCTAGCCTTCTCTTAATAGTTTTAACCTGTTCGTACATTTTAGACAACATCTTTGGTCCAAGAATTACCCTATCCTCAAGCTTATCCCAACTTATAGGGGTTCAACATTTATGGCCATACAATGCTTTGAAAGGAGCCGTCGTAATTACAGAATGATAGGAATTGCTATATGAAAATTCCACTAAAGGAAAGTAATCTTCCCACTTGTATTGCTAATCCATGCAATACATTCTTAGTAGATCTTCAAGTACTTGGTTTATCCTTTCAGTTTTTCCATCCGTTTCTAGATGATAGGCTAAATTTATATTTCATTGAGTCCCAAGTGTAGAGAATAAGATTTTCCAAAACCTAGAGGTCACATGAGCATCCCTATCTGAGATAATTTTCTCAGGTATACCATTCAATCTAAACACCTCTTGAATATATTTCTGAGGTATGACAGGAGCTCCATTAGTTAAATTCCTAGGTATAAAGTGTCCTACTTTAGTAAGCTTGTCTACTACCACTAGAATGGTATTGTGCTTATTCCTTGACATGGGTAATCCTTGCACAAAGTCCATACTAATGACTTGCCACTTAATTTCTGGAATATCATGTTTATACAATAGGCTTGCAGGGTATTGATGTTCAACCTTCACCCTTTGACATTCCAAGCATCTAGCCACAAATCTAGTAGCAACCCCTTTCATCCCCTTCCAAAAATATAGTGGCTTCACATCGGCCAACATTTTTGTCACACCACGATGTCTAGAGTATGGTGCTTCATGAACTTCTTTCCACACAGTATTCCTTAACTCCTTAGATTTAGGCACATATATTCTTCCTTTAAACCTTAACAATCCATTAGGTTCAAAGTGAAATCCCTCATACCTTGCATCTTGCAGATTAATCGCGAGTGCTTGCTTAACTTGCTCATAGTACTCATCCTCCTTGCATTTTTGCAACACTTGGACTTTAAAGTCGGTTTGGATTGTCACCATTGAGGTGATATGCTACCTACAACTTAAGGCATCGAAAACTCAATTCTCCTTTCCATTGATGTAGTTGATATTGAAGTCATAATCATATATAAAATCCAACCATCTTCTTTGTTGTGAATTTAGATTGAGTTGGGTGAAAAAATATTTCAAACCGTGATGAACGGTCTTCAACTCAAAAGGATTTCCTAACAAATAGTGCCTCCACATCTACAATGCGTGAACTACTGTTGCCAACTCTAAGTCATGGGATGCATAATTTTGTTCACAGGGCTTCAACTTCCTTGATTCATAAGCTATAACTTTCCCTTCTTACATCAAGACTCCACCTAAGCCTTCTTCCAACACATCTATGATGACAGTGAAGTTACCATCTGGATCTGGTACCTTCAAAATCAAAGCAGTAGTCAACTTCTCCTTGAGTAGATCAAATGCTACCTGACATTTTTTTGTCCACTCAAAATTTTTACCTTTCCTCTGTAATGAAGTAATAGGAAAGGCTATCCTGGAAAAGTTTGCAACAAACTTCTGATAGTAGCCTACCAAACCCTTGAAACTCCTGACCTCAAGTACATTCTTAGGCACTAGTCACTCTAACACTGCCTTTATTTTGGTTGGATCAACTAAAATTCCTCCAGCTAAAATCATGTGACCCAGGTAAAATAAGGTACACTTAGAGAGTTTCCTATATAAATTATGTTCTTTTAACTGTTGGAGAACTATCTCTAAATGCTTGCAATGATCCTCCTCATTCTTGGAATAAATTAGGATGTCATCCAAGAAAACCAAAATAAACTTATCTAGGCAATCCCTAAACATGCTGCTCATTAGGTTCATGAATGCTGTTGACACATTTGTAAGTCCAAATGGTAGGATCGTGAACTCATAATACTTGTATCTAGTCCTAAAGGAAGTCTTGAAAATGTCTTTGTCTTTGATCCTTAGTGGTATCTTGATCGTATATCAATTTTTGGAAACATAGTCGCACCCCGCATCTGATTGAAAATATCATCAATACATGGCAATAGGTTCTTATTCTTTATCATATATTTATTAAGCATATGATAATCTATACACAAGCACAGTGTACCATCCTTCTTCTTCATGAAGATCACTGGCACTCCCTAGGGTGAAACATTGGGTCTTATCAAAGCTTTGGATAACAACTCTTCTAGCTGTGCCTTGAGGTCCATTACCTTTATTGTTGTCATCTTGTAAGGCACTTTGGAAATAGGTTCCAGTCCTGGCAATATATCAATGGAGAAATCAAATACCCTCTTAGGCGGTAATCCAAGTAGCTCTACTTTGGAAACAGGTTTCATAAAAAGAGGGGACATGAAAATAATTTGTAGATAAAATCCTACAAGGAATATTTTTAGGTGGACATTACCTGTGTCCCAAAATGAATCATCTTATCCATCTTAAGAGTGTACAATGTATTCTATATAAAAGATTATTAACTAGGGATTTAATATAGGATAACTTTTGTAACATCTCCTAGAGGGATTTTAAGGTGTATTCCTTAGATATTTAGTGACATTGAATTTACCAAGAAAAGATTGATAAGGATTTTTTCCTTTTAATCCAAGACAATCCTTTCTTTATCTTTCATCAATGTAGGTTTTAGTCCAAATAATATAGCTCACAAATCTTGATCTTTCACTACTTAAAATTATTGGCATTAAATCTCTCCCTCTTGTTTAGAAATTCTTGCCATTTTCTTTAAAAATATATGCTTTGTGCATGCTCCCACCCAAAACAAGATCAATCCAAAAAATCTCTTTCTTACCACCTAGAATCCAAGTTGATCATGTTCTAATACCAATTAAAAGGAATCTAACATGCATAAATTATTTGTAGGCTAATTTTTGAGGAGACAAATATATCAAATATAAAATCTAACAAATTTTAATTATAAAATCACACATATAATAACATGCATTGACATGCAAGTGACATGGGAGGACATGCAATCAACATGCTACTCACAAAACCATTACAACCACAACATAGAGGTGTACATGGGGATTTGTTTTGAGAAAACCCCCACTTCAAAGAACAAAACCAATTGTATTAAACAATAAAAATACAATTACATATAACTCAAGGATATTCCCTAACATTAGTATCACCAACATTAAATCATGGAGTAGTTTCAACAACATAAAATCATCCTTGCAACACCATCCTAGCACCCCAATAATTAGAAGAGACACAAATAGGAAACCATCCATTAGTTTGAGAAAACCATGAGATATCATGTAAGAGGTATGACACCCAAAATTCCATGGTTGAAATTCCAATGCTTCATACCAAGTTTGAATTCTAGACTATATTTTAAAAAAATTCTTTACAACTATCATAACTTGTCATAACCTATTTTTTGTCAACATTACAACTTAGTTGCCCCAATTTGTCATTTTTTTCTACTCAAATATGTTTTATGACATGCCTTATATTATTATCATAATGTTGATGAAGTTTCTAATGTAATCCTATAATCATTTTCTTCATGTCATATAAATCCATCATAAGTAACTCCCACATCTTACAATGTCATAATTCTTGTACACATCATAATAACATTGAATAATCATACAACTCCTTACACACCTTCCAAGATAACTTAGATGTGGCAAGTAGTGCCATATAGAAATGGGATGCCCCCTTCTCATGTAATGACACAAATAATGAATAAATGCAATAAATAATTTAAATATGTAACATTGATAGTGTAAGGGTGAGACACATTTCTCAACAAGGTTCACTTTTTGACCCATTATAAAATATCTCTTTGGGTGAGACCTCATAACAATACCTTCATGTTCAAAGATATAACTTGACATAAACATATGAAATCAAATAAATCATTCAAATTGTCACAAATCCAATAATTTCAACTCCTAAAAATGGCATGCATATCTCTAGAATATTCTAAAATAAAGTCCTACCTAAGTATTTCCAAGTTAGTTTAATTGACTCTCATATAGTCCATGAAAAAATATTAATAAATTATAATTGATATTTATATTCTTGTCCTTAAGACCCTCTAAAGATGCATACATGTTTTACAAGAGTTTGCTTTAAGCTATTGTTAAAAATTACCATGTATTGAAGTGGATGCCATTTTTCTACAAATATTCTCTTACCTTACTAGATCCAAAAAATATAAGAACATCAATTATAAAATTGTCCACAATATAAATTTTTGTTAGAATTTTTAATAAAAAATTAACTTATAAAAAATCAACTAATTAATGTAATAGATGAATTTCTCTATCATCCTTCATCCATCTTATTCTTAGCATCCTTAGCTTGTTAATCTACACTCTTTTGTTTTATAATTTATATTCTTATTTGAATTAATGTCTTTGTCTAAAAAATTCTTGTATTGCTATTTAAAAGGTGTTGAAAACCATACTAACCCTTTACAAGTATAATGTGCATCCTATTCATTTTAGTCTTAAGATTCATGCTAATAGTAATTTATTTATTTTATTTTTTTTGTGCTATTTTAAACACATTAGATGTCTATTCCCAAAGAGTGGGAAGAAATTCCCTTGATTACCATATAGTATTGCATGCCATTACAATAACCATAGGGCTTGAAGGGAATCTTGAAGTTATTGTTGCTCAAATTCAATAGAGTAATGTGCATCAAGTATCATAGAAGTAGGAGAAAATGACAAATACTTAGTAATAAGGTTGATGAAAGAGAATTTCAAAAACTTTCAAAGTTAAATGACTTGCTATACCAAAGTGCTAGAAGCAATAGAAGAATGGAGATATCTTTTGATTTCCTTCAAAAGGAAAATACTAAAATATGAGCAATGACCATGAATCATATGATGTATGATAAACTTGTCAAGCATTCTTTTCAGAGGCATACCATTGCAATCCAGTCACATGCAATTGGGATGACTCTATTACCTTTCATTTTAGTCATGTGAGGAACAAGACAATATAATAGATGTAAGAGTTTATTTAATAACTATATTTATATGGCATTAGTATTTCTAAATTGCCTCATTTCTTTTGTAATTAGGCTAAATTCCTCTTTTTGTGTCATTTTCTACATAGTCTTCTCTTTTGAAAATTTTAATTTTGAAATGTCTTTATGTTATTTTCTTTTCATGGACCTGTGGCATTTTTAATAATTTTTATTAAGAAAAAAGAAAAAAAAAGAGATAAAAAAATGTGAATAAAAGATTCATGTGAAAGTAGCTTTCCTTTAAAATAAAATTTTATAATTTAATAGAAAATTAAGACATTTAAAAATAAAATATCTTATATTTAATATCTAGATTATTCTTATATTTTATATCACTAGATAATTTATAATAAAGATAAGTTGTTCTTACAATTAATATTGCTATATATTTGATAATGAAGATTGAATACTTAATCAAATAATCTTTGACTTGTTGTAGAGTTGAATAATTTAAAAAATAAAAAATAAAATCTTACTAAATACATGATCCATAACAATTCAAAAGATTACAAATTATTTATTCAAAACTAATACATCTTAAAAAATAAATACTCATGTTTAATATTATTATATAATTGATAACAAAGGTTCAATATTATCTCTATTTAAAATATATAAATCTTCAATACATAAATATAATATATTCCTTATATCTAATATTCAAAGTCCTCTTGACATTTCATAATTGGCCCACATGCAAATCTAGTGATAGAAATCTACGTGCAACATTAGTCCAACACCAAAATTAGTATATGGTCCAAAATCTACACTGTTAAAGTTTGATGAACTATATACATATAAAAGCACAATTACAATAGAATATTGGATGCCAGGCTGTGAATGACTATTGAAGCACTTTAAGTTTTAAACAATATTCCGGAAATTCATTATAATAACACGGGAGAAACAGGCACCATATAATTGATATGAGAAATAAAGATAAGACCAAGAATTTCTAGTTTTAGAATAATGCAAAAGATTCTTTTGATACGTTATGATCTTGGACATCTGGGCCACTCATTATTATTTTACTTAAAATTTTAAGACCAGCCTGGACTAGCTGACCATTTAAGATTCCTTGAGTAGCATTGGCTTCACTAGCTCCACCCATAACCAAACAATTCTCCACAAGATAATGTGGACTCACAAATATTGAATGATTTTTGTAAGGCCACAAAATGAGTGGCATGAAAAACTTGTCAAGTTATGACAACTTTAATGGTCGTTATTGAAGGCTCCATTTACCTATTACCACAAAAAATCCAAAACCATGCTGCTGGCATATTCTAATATCACAGATCCCCATTATATACAATATCTTATCTGCATTAGTGGGTTGTCAAAGCTTTGGTTGAGGAGTCTCTGTATCGTACATTCTTTTTCTTCTTTAACAGTCTTGGCTTCAGATTTAGTGCTCTGTGAAATGGATAGAATTAGAATCAGAGCAATACTCCTCGTTGTGCTTCTTTTAGCCTTTGGAACACCCATCTGTAATGGGGGGAGGTTGAGGCTCCAAAGGTCTTTAGTTTTCCACTTTCAGCATGGACTGCATAGACTTGGTAAGATCAGTAAACCATTTTTCATGTTTCTCAGCTATACCCATTTCTTTGATTTTTCACAGAGATTGAATATACTAAAGATTATTGCTAGACGATTTTTGGATCCGATTGTGTAAGAATTTTTACATCAACGTCTCTAGATTAGATTAAATATACTAGAGATTTTATGGGCAATCTGTTGATCTGATGAGATTGAATTTTGTGTGTGTTCAGAAGGAGTTTATGCAAGGACTGAGAGCAATGGGCATATAGAATATGGCTTTAAAAGTGATGAATTATTGAAAGGCAATGAGGAAAATGGGATTGCTGAGGAAGAAGAAGAGGAGGAGAGAAGCTATGAGCAGCAGCATCATCCTGCTGATGAACTTTTGCAAACCAACAAAGCAGATGGAACAGTGTCTTACATACTGGGTGGTTATTGAACCAGAATGTAAGGATTAATGAAAGAGTGTGTTTCTAATATATGGGTTTTGTTTATACCTTTTATCCAGCCTTTCCGGCAATTAAGGCTTTGCATTGTTATCAATGAATATTACAAAAAGGTCTTTTTTTATATCTGTATAATTCAATGGCCTGATATTCTTCAGCTTATTGCAAAGTAACACAGCTTGTAAATTGTTCCCATTCTAGACTTCTGATCCTTAGATCTTATTTGGTGTATGATTTGAATTTATCCCTTTCACAACTTGTCAACATATTAAAAAAGTCCTTCCCATTCATTTGCTTTTGACTGCATAGAAGCTTGTAGTGATAAATACATTGAGATACATTACAAGTTTGGGACATGCACCAATTTCAATTCAGTGCTGCCTTAGGTTTCCTTACATTATCAAAATATAAACTAATTAGTATACAGCCTTGAAAAGGAAAATGAACATCCCTCATCTATAAGAGAGGATGCATAAATAGAATCAATATTGAGAATCTACCTTAGTGATAGATGTAATAAATGTATATAAATTAAATGTTTTACAAAATCAATATATATAGAATTAGAAAATTTTAATAGATGATATAATGTGATTTGTCAAACTGTAAATACTCATTTTTGTATGGGGTAAACCCACAATAGTGGGTTACAATTTTTCAAATGAAGAATAATTAGAAATGCTCATCAAAAAATTTAAAATGGTTTACCCCTTCTAATGAAGGGGGTTCGAATGAACCACCCCCCTTCTAATGAACTCCCCCTTCTAGTGAACCCTCCCCCTTTCTAATGAACCCCCCTCCCTTCTAATGAACCCCCTTTTGCACCATATAAGGGGGGTTCAAATGAACCCCCCTTCTAATGAACCCCCTTTTTTCACCTTCGCCTCCACCATTTCAAAATTTATGCAATTTTTTGACTATCGAAGCTTGGGAAGGAGGTGCAAAATGAGTCAACTTGATAAACCAAGTTGGATGATAGTAGTGATCGAAACATGCTTTCCAAAAACTATAAATTTAATATATTTTGTTTTTATTTTATATTTTATATTTTAGTTTTACTGTACATAGGTTTTTCACCGAAAATCAAATTTGATGAAAAATCATTGTGGAAAAATAGTAAATTTGAGGGGAAAAAAAATGAAAAATATATATCCACTAGGTATTGATGTCCTCATTCTAACAAAAAAAGAAAAATTGAATTTCAATACATACTAAAAAAGTTATGCGAGCCGAAGTGCACCTACGTCTAAATTATAAATGTTTTGACTTCAAAACTTAATTAAAAGAAAAATATTCAACAAAATGCTATGAAACAAAATGAAAGCCCTAGATACTTGTGTTACCAACCTAAATTCAAAATAATTAGAGTTTTATCCTTTGTGGAAAAAAAGTTATGCGAGCTGAAGTACACACCACTTTTTAAAAATGTTGTTTACTATTAAAAACTAGTTATCAAGGGAGACCGAAAAAAATTACAATTTAATTTCAATTTATTTAAAAAAAAAAACATTTAAAATCTACAGACAAAATATCACAATTCACTAGTTTACATCATTTTCAAATTCCTAATAGTTTACCTACTATAAGTGTCAGAAAGTGAAGTTTTCTCTGAAAATGTTGATTTCAATGTCAAGTTTGGCCAAAAAGTGTAACCCATTATTGTGGGATGACCCTATGTCCTTGCAATGAGTTGACATTTTAGTTCAATGATGATGTAACGTCTAGTATGTGTCTTGCACATGAAAGAAATTAATTGGTTGTTTGGTTCCCCTAGTCTTTATGCTCCTAGATCACTTCCTTGGCCTCCATTAGTTTGTATCCATGCCTTTTGTGCCTTACTATATTTTTCTCTAGATTTTCTTGCTTTAAAATTCATTGGTTTGGCCTAATATGGTGAAAATGTCATAGCGATTTAATGACCACCATGATGATTTCACTTTCAAATCACAATTTAGTAACCAATGTGATGGTTTTGGAACCATCATGGCTATGACAAGAAGTAGTTTCGCTTGATGTAAGGAAACAATAAAATCTGAAGTGTCATGGCCTTCCCCTCCAAAATTTCCTAGACTTGTATCTCACTTTTCTACTCTAGCATCTTTGTAACCTCTTCTCTTCATCCCCTAGTCTTCCTTAAACTCAATTTGTGTCATGCCCCAAAATTCTACAAGACAAAATAAAACACAACCACCAAATTTCTTTGAATAGATGCACGTAACCACCAATAAACCATTAAATACGCATGAACATGGAACAAACTAATGATAAGAATAATATGAAATATCTTTAACAGCATTAACTTGAATCACAACATTTGCATTAGTATTATGTTTACCATTATCCTTGCCAACCTTTTTAAATATTTATATTCACTATTATTATGACTGACACTATGAAGATTATAATAATCTCACCTTAAATATCCAATACCCAAACTTGCATAACTAAATAGTACACAACCATCATTTTTTTTTATAATAAACATGTATAACGCTAATAATTACCAACCACACACTTAATAAGCTCCAAATTTAATGTTAATGTCACACAAAATATTCTCACTTAATTCTATTCCTTTTGTAATATTAATGATAGTATTACCAACTTCATTATTAGTTGTGCACTTTCTAATACTACCAACTCTAAATTTACTTTAAAAGATTAGTATCATTAATCGCAAAATCACAAGTACGTTTTCTTTTATAGTTAGTGACCCAACCAATTATAAGTGTTATCATTTACCATTTACAATTTCATTTATAATATTAATCTTGAAATCAAATTACTCAACTACTAACTTATTGACACAAACCACGTACTATTGACATTACTCAAACACTTCTATTAGAATCATTCACAATGCCTATATCCTTCTCCAACAATGATATTATTGTGATTGGAAATCACAACAATAATATAGTTATTAGATAAGGTATTCCTTACTCCTTATTCTACACTTCCATAACAAATAGAAAAATAATTAACATTTGCAACAACTAACCCAAGCAAACAACTCCAACTAACCATTACCAACTTATACCTATCTCTAAACACAACAATGATCATGTTACTCACTAAGTTTTCAAAACTATTGTACACACCAAATACACCAATTAATAGATTTAACATGCATAGAAACTTGGATAACCTACAACCCTACCATTTGTGCTTAACAAATTTTTTAGACCACTAACTGAAAGAGGACTATGTTCAATGTCAATCATGAAACTAGGATAGTTGTTTCTACGTTAAATTGAGTAACACCTATTGATTGAACCAAAACACAAATGAGAACACTTTCAAGAAAAATAAATAAATAAATAAATAAATAAATAAATTGAAATCACTAAATAGAAATTCCCAAGCACCATGTGATATCAAATAGAACTAGGAAAATGATAAAATTCAAAGACTATTGAATACATAATAGTTTTTATTGCTCCCAAAAAAGCACACCACTAATACAATCCCAAAAACATTAACATTCAAATCATAATACACACAATTCACTAAAAACACAAGTATTCCAAATAAAAGAATATTTATAAGAAAAAAAAAAAACTATTTATCCCACTACTACTTACTTGTATCTATAAGATAAAATCTAACACAAGATGAATAATCCAACACTTCTAAAGTTGTTATGGTAAATAGATAACAATTAACTAACCTACAACTACTTGGCAAATTTAAAATTATTGCACAATTCCCTTAATAAAATTCCCTTTTTGCATTCAAGAATTGCAATGCTCCTTCTTTGTTTCAGATTTAATTTCTTATTATCTTTTTTTATTTTGTAGATCTGTAATTTATCAGAGGGTGATTAGCAAATTCAAAATTTGTTGCACAAAACAATCTCAGCAAAAATGCCTTCCCAAAGGAGGCCGAGCCCCCTCCAAAAGTCGACACCCTTCTTTCATGGTGACTTATGCTTTGAACATATCGAGCATGGTCAGTAGGGTTGACCAAAAAAACCCAAAAAAAAACTAAACTTTTAATATATACAAATTTAATTTTTCATTCAATTTTTTTTTTATATTTAATATATTACATTTAATATTAAAGAATATATATAATATAATACAATTAATATAAGCAAATTATCAAATGCTATCATCAATTGATTTAAAACATAAATGTATTTAAATAGATATTTACATATATAAATATTTATTTATGTACATACATATATGATTATGCATGAAGTAAAAATTCCTACAAAGTTCTCAAATAAATTTCTCCCTTAAATTGTACATTTATACCTTGTTAATTCATTATTTTAGGAAATTAGACAAGATTTCCCTTCCTTTATTTCCCTTTTCAAAAATAAATTTTCTCTTACAATAATTAATGATGATAGCATGTTTATTCCCATAACCAACTTCAACAAAGGTACTACTTTCTTGGTAAAGTTTAATTCACTACTCACAATTATAATTTCTACCAAGAGGGTTACAAGATGGACCTATTTTACTATGGAATGGAAGATTGTTCGCTCAATAATTATATGTATCACGAAACTATAACAAGTGAAATTATAGAAAACATTTCCCATTGTAATATCTTCTAAAAAACATATCCTACCCAAAGAGCCCTTGGTTTCCATCAACTAAAATTCCCCATAAGATTTTTTTTCTTCCCTTCTTACAATCCTACCACAAAATACAAAGTTTTTGCTTTCCCAACTTAGTTCTCTCATTTAGGAATAGAAATATGCCTAATGTCTCCCTTAGCTTTACACAACCAAATGAAGTATAAAAACATCTACAAATTTTGGACTCATCACCCATATACACAAAAAATACATTTTCATAACTCCACTTTTAGAAACTTAAACTCTTTTTGAATTCTCAAAACACATCCCTATCTTCTTGAATCTCGAATTTGATAGACTTTCTATTGATTCACACTTTCAATGTATAACATGAAAGAAGAAGAGGTCAACAAAAACAATAATATGGCCATAAGCTCTCCTCCCAACCATAGGATTGATATTCAATCCACCCTTGAGCTCTAAGGGGCAACATAGCTCTTCCCTTGCCCACACACATAACTACTATTCACAAGGACCACTTAACAATCTCATACCCAATAAAATTCATCTACACAACCATTTTTACACAATAATCATTCCCAAGTCAAGAGATTCCCAATGCATAACACACAATCATAAATACAAGGGATTCAACACAAATTTTTGCAAATGAATTAAAAACACCACAACCATCCATCTACTTATTAACAAAGATATAACAAGGAAAGATCATACCAACAATATCATACATCTTGTGGAAGCCTCTCCTCCTCAAACCCTCTTCCTTCCATCAACACCAAGAGTTATCCTCCCCCAAAGATGAGAAAGCATTTGAAACAAGAGAAAGGCAAGAGCAAAAGAGAGAAGCCAAGGCAAAAAGAATAAGCCAAGCCAAAAGACGGATCCTCTTCTCCTCTCACAAAGAAGGAATATATAGGGGAAAAAGAAAACCAACTCCACATAACTTCCCAACCACCCAACCAACCCAATTTTCGCCACTTTTCATAAATGGGGAATTAGGGTGGGTTTTAAATCTTATTTAGGTGATTTTATAGAATAAAAAGACCCCTACTCTAAAGCCCTACCACATAGGGAACCTTTTAAACAATTAAAACCACATAAAGAAGTTATAAAACCTAAAATAAATAATGGCATTTAAAGATGTGACTCAAGAATTTAACAAGCAACATCTCCCACATGCACTTGACCCATACAAAACAAGGATGAATACATATCTTGACAACACTAAAAATTTCCAAGAATGACATGAAGGAAATAGCTATGTGACCCCTTCATCCATAGTGGCCAATTTTAACTTGTTTACTCAACTAGAAGGAGGTGTCAACATTTCTCATCAGTATTTGAAATAGATAGCATATGAAAAATAACCGTCTAATGATAATCGACTAAGGAATTAAATATACATATATAATTTAACTCTTCCTACTTGCAGAATTCTTTTTAGAGCCAAGTAATAGTTGATAATGTTAATCAAAATATTACCACTTATCCAAAATCTATTTAACCTATAATGAATACTACCACAACTAAATATCGAATATCAATCATTATCTTTATATTCCCACTTACTCACACTCATAATATAAAGTTACCTAGCATGATGAAATCCATTAATATGTACAATGATATTACTAATGATGAAACATCTTGATAGTTGCATACTTACGTAGTTCAGGGATAAAACTCATCTAGCTATCACATGAAATCACAAAAACCACTTGTTAGTTAGTTAGAAAATCAAAATATAAGCAACTTGATGTATAGGAACAACAGTCTCCAATCCATATTGTCCAACATATGGAATATAGGACATGAACCATTGCTGACTAATAAGGCCATGCGGGATGGGGTCTTACAATTTGTATTCATTTTCATAGATCTTCTAATTGCTAGAACAAATAAACTTTGCCATTTTTTTTGCTTCTTCTAGCTCTAAAACTTTTATTGGCCTTTTCTCATCATTACTCCATCTCACACCAAACTCTATGTACACCTAGGATTGGTTGGATGACTAATTACATTAGAGAGGAAAATTTTGGGATTTTCTCTCGAGGAACAACTTGTCTTTTTCACCAATCTAGCTCCAACTCTCTTAGCACATGGTTACCAAGTTAAATTCTTGTTTATTGTAGTTTGTGCTTTGTTTGTTAGTGGTTTGGATTGATAGAATTAGTTTTTAGTATAGTTCATATTAGTTTATGCTAGGTGTGTGCTCTCTTTAGCATAAAATTACATTTTTTGTGTTTGTTCTTGATCCTTTGGAGCTCTATCTTGTGTGTTCTTTATTTGATTGTACTTATTTAAATTTGTATGAACTTCCAAATCCATCTATATTACTTCAACCTCTTTTAAAACCTCTATGCTACCATCAAGGACTCTACACATCCTTTCATATGTCATAATCATTTTATTTTAGATCCTTTCCCATGGCTTTTCCCTTTTCTTCCCTAGTCTAATCCTATTTCTATACTTGGGTAGTCATTAAGAGTATTAGGAACACTTATTCTAGTATCATTGCACACTTCTAAAGAGCTTACATATATAGAAATCTTAGTTCTAGGCCACATTGCATCATTCTTCACCTTCGAAGGCCCTATAAATGCTTAGCACACATTGCCTTGTTACATTGGAAACCTACAAGTAATTTTTACTCACTATTTGATTCTATTTCATATCTATACTACCTTGATTGTCATTTTTTCAACATCATAGATCATTGTTTCACTTTGTTAAGGACCTAATCTTGAGTTTACAAATCACATGTACACATCATAAATGTTTGTTTCTTCCTTGCCATAGCTGTTCTAGAGCAATGTGTTACTTTTTTGGCATACCTACTCAGTTGAATCTTATTGAGCATTATTAGGAATATTATATTCATTGTCCCTACTCATTGAAGGAATATGAAAACAATAATGAAACTGAAAAAATCTACATAATGCACAATAGAAGATATATATCTAATTTAAAATTATTCATTACTTTCATTTATTTTAGATTCCAATACATTGAACTATATATATAGATTTAAGAATATAATTGAAACCTCCAACTACCTATAAACTAATAATTTCATAAACTAATGCTCATTATCCTTCATTCTCCCCCATAATAATATTGAGAAAAAAGTGGTCATTATTCCATCCTTTCTCCCCCATAATGAACATTTTTTAAGAAAATCTCCAAAATATGTGTTGCAACACTATCTCAAGGCTTAGGGCCTCTCCCTAGCCATCTCCCAAAAATGGTGAATATGCATTATCCTTTCATCAAGGTGTCACTTTGTAATCAAGGATGATCAACCTATAGGTGACCATCATGAGTCACTCTTCTGGTGCTCACTCCAATCAAATATGATCAAACTACAATTGAACATCATGAGTCAATCTTCTAGTGCTCACTCCAAATCATGACCATGCATGGTCATCTCATCTTTATCTACAGTGTTCAAAAATTTATAACTGAAGCACCCCTAAATCTGCAAGTGATCAATCTATTCCAACACTCATTAGTGGGGTTAGTTCATGCACATGCAAACCTATGAACACTCCTATGAAATAACATGTCAATGCTCAAAAAATGCAACAAATAACAAGGATGATTAAAAGACATATAAAAGCATTGCATGTACCTATTCCATAGTGGATTGGTGTCACTTGTGCAAAGTGACCCTTTCCCAATCCTTGCTAAGCTCAATGATAGATGCCTTGAAGATGGAGTGAAATGGACAAAATTAGCTCTCAATTGAAGAGAGTAACTTTGCATGAAGGTTGTGGATGGATTGTTCAAGAATAAGCCTTCTATTTATAGAATCTCAAACGATAAGAGTGCGCAAAAGAGAGCAATGTGGGATAAATATTTGGACAATAAGAAGGAGCCACTTGTCACCTTGTGAGTGGTTGAGGAATGTGCAAGTTTTGGTCAATGTGCCAATAAATGAGATTGGTTGGCCTTTTCCAAATTCAAATTTGGCTTGTTGGAGGGAGAAAAAGATACTTTAATGCCAAGTGGGGGACATATAAGAGGGGAGTTATTGCCATGTTGGAAGGGACAAGTCAACTTGCTTTCAAATTCAAACTTGAGGAATATTCTCCAAAGATGATTTGTTGAGGGAAAATGATGATTTTAATAAATGAATTAAAATGCTTTTTTTGTGCAAGTGGGAAAAGCTAGAGAATGTGATGGGTGATTAGATTAACTTAGATGATGTTTAGGTGATTTTGACCCATTTGAGTTAGATTTAGGGATTTAAATTAAATCAAAGGGAGATGAAAGGTGATTTCAGATTTAATTAAATAAAGGTTTGATTTATTTAATTAAAAGGATGATGATAGGCTTAATTTAAATAAATGACCTTAGGAGATTGAATTGAATGAACTTGATTTACCTAATGAATGGATTTAGTGAGCTTGATTTATTTAATGAGTGGATGAATATGAATTTAATTAAGTGCATAATGCTAATTTCACGTGTCTACAATAACTTTCAATCTTAAAATTTTAATCAAACTAGATATCAATTATCCTAGGGCCTATCCCACAATCCATCCACAAATCTACAATATTTAGGATCAAACAATGTCCAAAGTTATCATCAACGACTAATGCAAAACTAAAAATGCCACAAAAGCAACAAACCTACAAAATATCTTAAGAATACACCATTCATCTCTATGAAATTTCTACTTGAATTTGTTATACACATACTAATAAAAATCCACTTTGCAATAGCAACTACATCAACACCATCAAAACAAATCATAAAAATTCAAATCAAAGACAACTCGAATATAAAGGGAATCCATAACACTCTCAAGATGAGAAAAATCAATCTTATCATCAATAATAATAGTGCCCACCTTATTTTAATCACCAACAATATTACCAACATCCTTGTCATCACCAACAATATTATCAACATCATTGTAATCACCAACATGAGTTTCAACAACACTCAACATAGTCTTATTTGGAGCATCTGACTCAATCACTATCAAAGGTGTTACAACTATAGTGTCTATAGAATCATCTGATGTCTCCCCTAGGATTGATTCAAACAAAGGATTAGTAACAAATAACATAGGTTTTTGCATTTTTTGAAAATAACGAAAATAATCTTATGCATGTTGACCACATGAAGAATAGGGTGTAGATCAAAACAATAAGTTGATATATGACCATGCCAAACACAAATTTGGCTAAACCAATTTAACACTTGTAGAGGAAGATTCAACTTGACATGCATTCATAAGCCCTCCAAATACAAATTTGATGGGTTTTGAATACTTTGAAACATAATACCCAACAACATCCTTATAACCAAGACCACATTTTCCTTTTTTCTGAGATTCCCAAACTCTCATAATGGGATTTTCATTCACTTGTTGTGTGGAAGTACTAGAAGAAGGAGCATCTTATTCAACATCTTTCTTCTATGTTAAGCCATCAAGTGTTTGATCTTGCAACCTATCTATTTCAAGCTATAAAAAAATATATTGAGCACATAACTGCATAAAAGTAGGCTGAAATAACCTCCAACATTCTACTATTTGATTTGCTTCTTTAAATTTTTTAATTTTAATGTGTAGAGATAAAATACCATCTTCATATAAAGTCGATCTCATTATATAGGCTTAATCAATAATGCCAAAAAAAACTTCTTACAAATCACATACAAAAAACACCTTATAATAATAAACTAATGGAAAACTGATTGATGGCGAACTATTTAATTACCACCCCTCTACAATATTAACAATAAGAAGCTGCAAAAATTAACAAATATCAAGGAAGCATCCTACAATATGATGGCTCTAATAATTTGACCAATCCATAAACCAGGGTGACAGGAACAATACAACCCCCCTTTCACATTCAACACAACATAATTTAAAGTTCACAAGTATTAGTGACTCACAAACACCAATGAAAGAAAACAAAACTTTAATGTATTTATATCGATGCAAACAACTAAGTACAAGGATTAGATAAAAGAATTGAAATTCAATGCTTATAGCCCATTCACAACCCTCTCTTAGCACTGCCTTTGTTGTTCTTGCACCCAATCAAGCTTTCTCTGACATTCATTCCTTCCTATACATGTTTCTCATCTTTTGTTTGCTCCTTCTTCCCAGTCTTTCTATTACTCTTTGCATAGGAAAAAAATGTCCCCCACAAACTGTGTCTATCCTTTTTTCCCTCTCTCCAAAACCAGTTGTAATTGCCTCCCATCATTTCTTTAGCACTTAATTGATTTAGGAGAACAACATTGCTAGAATATTGTTTTCCTACAACAAAATGAAACATGTCTAAAGCAAGACAAGGGCCACAATCTACCCCAACAAAACAACACCAACCATGTACAACCAAAAACCAAAATTGAAATCAAAATTGTAAACAAAACTGAATGATGCCCCTGTATCAGGCTCCTTGAGGGGAAACAAAAAATATGAACTCATGTTTATGAGGTCATCGATGTAATGACCGTATTTAGATATTTTAGGTGCGAACAACCAAGAAGCATCCTCCAAAGGATGATCACACCATTTCACCAAGTACCTGGAATACTCTTTTCTATGGGTCTTCCAACAACTGTGTATCTAGAATGCATTCAATCTCCAATGGAATGGATTTAGTCACCTGCTGGTCTTCAATGGATTTCAACTCTAATTTTTTTGTGTCTTCATCTGTAGCACCCTTGTATGGATAAAAAATTGCTACATTGAAGATAGGTGAAATCCCCATGCTTGGAGGAAGATTAATCTCATAGGCATTCACTAAAAACTTCTGAAGAATTTTGCAAGGACTGATTTTCTTCATCTTCAATTTATTATATTCACTCGTAGGAAATGTTTCCCTCCTAAGGTAAGCCAACATAAGATCACCCACCTGAAAAATGAATCTCTCTAAGTTGCTTCTTATCAACATATTATTTGTATTGTTGATTGCTTCCTTAATGTTCAACTTAATCTCCTCATGAAGGTCATGAATGACTTGGGAAAAACCTTCACCATATACACTTCTTTTCTCCATGTCACCAATATTTTTGAGTTCCAAGACACCCCTAGGATCCATGCCATAAACAATATAAAAGGACTGAAACCTGTACTCTGATTTGGAGAATCGTTGTAAGAAAAATCAAGGTCTGTGCTAACCATATCCTAGTTACTAGATGTGTTCCCAACAAGGCACCTCAACATGTCATTGAGACTTGTATTTACTACTTGAACCACAAATTTTTGTAGGGAGGAGCTCTTTTGCACTTTTAGGGTTTTACACCTAAAAGGAGAAAGGTATCCCACAAAAACTTGGGGGTTCACTCAAGAATAATGCTAATATGATTGAAATATGTCTAAATGGAATGCCCTAAATGCAATAAACTAATAAAAGATATTGATTATTAATGAAAAACTAATGTAATGCAAGATGTTTGAAAACACAATGTGATATGCAAAATGACCTAATAATGCAAACAAATTGTAACAAAAATGAATGAGATTGGAGAGGTGCACCTGAAAATTGGAATGCTATGTAGAGAGGCTCTAGAATCCTACAAAATTTTCTATTGAATCCAACTGGGACACTTACGCCAAGTTGGGCGACTTAGTCTTGTTTTGGGGAAATTTTGTCGGAACATGTTTCAGCCAAAAGGGTATCCAAAACTGCAAAAAATAATTTTCAGTCCTAGTAGTGGGACTAATTCTCCATTGATGGTGACTTATTCCACCTTCAACTTTCAGGAATTTTGAAGATGCAATTTGTGGCTCTCAGTCTGCACTTTGGTTTCTAACAGGCGTCCGATTTTGAATCTACAAAATTTGGTATGTAGGTGATCTCCAAGCTTCTTTTAGGGATTTGTTGACTTTAAAAGACTTTGATGGATTGATGACACCTTTTAACACCTTTCTCTTTGACAAATTTTCATACAAGACCTGCAAAACATACATGCAAAGAGGGGAAAAAGGGATAAGGGTTAGTGAATAGGGGTTTGCCTTGGTCAAACCCCAATTTGGTAATCAAACCCTTGAAAATGAAATGAAATGGAAAGAGAATGATGAATGAACAACATGCTTGATGCTACAACTCACCAAACCCTTGATGTAGAAATATGAAGATATGCAAGTAGATGCTCCAATGGATGTATGTTTAAGAATGCCTAAAATGCTTGAAAATGATGAATTAGAGTATTAAGGAAATTAGGAGATTAGAAGATGAAAAATGAGGGGAAAACCCTTTATTTATACTTTATTATACAAAATTTCTTGAAAATACCACATCACAAGCTAACCTCAAGGTTTGGAAAATAATATCTTGCCAGAATTTTGAAATAATTTTGATTTTTGTGCCAAGTGGGACTAAATCGCCCTAGTGGCGACTTGGTCCCACCAAGGCAATTTTAATGGGTGTCAGGAATTAAAGTGTATTTAATGATGTTTAACGAGATTATTCTCTAAAACACACTTAAGTGGGGCTTGTAAGTGCATTAAGGGGCCATTTATACATAAGAAAGGGTCAAATTATTGATGACAAGCCTAGAAAAGTGTGAAATTTTGTTACAACACATTACAACACTTTGAAATAAGGCTTGGTAAATGATAAAAAGAGGTTATTTAAGTGAATTATAATAAAAAGGTCCTAGAAAAGTGTGAAGGTGGGTTACAACACTTCACAACACTTTTACAAGACATCATAGAATTATTATTGATCCACAAGGGTCCAAGACCTAATGTGAATGTGTTGACCACATTACAACATTAAATCTAGGCAAAATTAGGCCAGCATCGATAATAAAGACCCAAATGAGTGTAAAAATGTCCAAAGATACATTTTTTTTGTGACACACTACCTCAGTTTGGCCATCTATTTGGGGGTGATGGGTTCAATTGGAACTAAGATGTGTTCCCAATTTCTTCCAAAGGGTTCTCCAAAAATGCCCAACAAACTTCGTATCTCTATCTGACACTATGCTCCTTGGAATACCATGTAAATGAACTTATTTGAAAAACAAATTAGCAATATTGGTTGCATCACTAGTCTTCTTGAATGGGATAAAATGCACCATTTTAGAGAACCTATCCACAACTACAAATATAGAATCATTGCCTCTTTGAGTCATAGGAAAACACATAACAAAATCCATACTTACAAAATCCCATGGTCAAGATGGAATTGTCAATGGTTGATGCAAACCACTATTTTGAATTCTTCCCTTTGCATGTTGACACATTCTACATCTCTTCACATACTTCTTGACATCAACCCGCATTCTTGGCTAGTAATAGTGTGTACTCAATTGTAGATAGGTTTTTTCGTATCCAAAATGTCCTTAGACTGCCACTATGTTTCTCTTTCAAGAGATTCTCCCTCATTGATCCCCTAGGTATGCAAAATTGACTTCCTTTGAACAACAAACCTTCTTGTAGCAGAAAATCAATCCAAGGACCCCTATCTATGCTGATTGGGTTGTTACAAGCTTCATATGCATCTTTGAAATCTAGATCATCTGCATACAACTCCTTCAAATTATCAAAACCAACACTGTTAGCAAAAATTTCATGCAACAATAAACTTCGTATACTTAATGCATCAACAACCTCATTTGTTTTCCCACTCTTATGCTTCAACATAAAATTATAACTTCGAAGATACTCTACCCTTTTTGCATGCCTTTGATTTAGTTTATTTTGACTATTAATAAATTGTAATGCATGGTTATCTGTGTAAACAACAAACTCCTTAGGAAGTAGGTAATGCCTCCACTTCTTTAAATATTGAACCAATGCATAGAATTCAAGATCATAGGAAAACTATATTTTCTTCTTAGCATCATTTAGTTTTTCACTAAAATAAGCCACTAGTTTTCCTTCTTGCCTAACAACAACCCCTATTGCCAAGCCACTGGCATCACATTCAACTTGAAATACTTTATTGAAATCAGGTAGTGCAAGTATAGGTTGCCTAGTTACTTTATTTTTAAGAAATTTAAAACTCCTTTCAACCTCTTGAATCCATATAAACTATTTTTTAGACCCCATAATTGTTTCAAGTATAGGAGCAACTACATGACTGAAATTTCTAATAAAATTCCTGTAAAAACTAGCAAGCCCATGAAAAATTCTTACCTTTAGTGCACTCCTTGGTGTTGGCCAATCAATAATAGCTTGAACCTTATTTTTATCCATATTCAACCCTTCACTAGATACCACAAAACCTAAATAAGTCAACTCAGTTTGCATAAACACACACTTCTTAAGATTGATCTGCAAAATCTCTTCATGTAACTTTGTCATCACCATCTTCAAGTATTGTAGATGCTCTTCTTTAGACCTGCTAAAAACCAATATGCCATCAAGATACACAATAACAAATTTTCCTAGAAATGGTTTTAAGATTTCATTCATAAGCCTCATAAAAGTACTGGGTGTGTTTGTGAGCCCAAAGGGAATAACCAACCATTCATAGAGTCCATCATTAGTTTTAAATGTTGTCTTCCACTCATTTCCAGGTCTGATCTGAATTTGATGATAACCACTTTTCATATCTATCTTTGAAAAGTACTTAGCACCACCCAAGCAATCCATCAAATTATCGATTATGGGAATTTGAAACCTGTATTTGATAGTTATTTTATTAATGGCCCTAGATTTCGTACATTTTCCATTCATTTCCCTTCTTAGGCACTAATACTATAGGAACAACACAAGGACTAAGACTCTCTCTTATCAACCCTTTTTGGAGTAATTCCTCAACTTGCCTTCTAATCTCATCATTCTCTTGGGGAGTCAATCTTTATTCAACCTTGTTTGGAAGGCTAGCCCCTGAAATCGAATTCATGTGATGGATAATACTTCACATAGGAGGCAACTCATCAGGTAAATCAATTGCAACAATATCCTTATGTTCCTCCAAGATATCTTGTATCTCCTTAGGTAGATCATCCAACTTTGTAGAGATAAGCAATTCCTTAGGTTTGAGCACCAAAGCAACTCCCATTTTTTCCTTCTTCATGATATTTAAGAACTCTTTTCCACTCACCAACATTATCTTGCTGCTACTACTACTATTGATGTCCTCTTCCTGTTCTCACATAGGTAACCAAGTATGTTTGATTCCATCCTTTTCAAAGGTATAGGTGTTATTTCTCCCATCATGTATAGATTTCCGATCAAAGTGCCAAGGTCTACCAAGCAATATATGGCACACATTCATGGGCATGATATCACAAATCACACTATCCTTATAACTACCAATATGAAATTCTACTAAGGCCTGTTCATCTACCAACAAATGATGCCATTTATGTAGCCAAGAAACTTTATAAGGTGTCAAATGTTTAGTTCTCTTAAGATCTAATGTATCCACCATTTCCACAACCACTAATTTATCTATACTACCACTGTCAATAATCAATTTGTAGCACTTACCTTTTTCCTTGCACTTTGTCTTGAATAAAGCTCTTCATTGTTCTGGTTCTTTACTCTCCTTTGGTGGCTTCAACAATACCCTCTTGAACAACAAAGACTCTCTAGTATTAGGTTCTTCATTGTGATGAGCAGGTGTGTAGAGGAGGGGGACTGACTGCTCAGGACCCTAGGTCACGGGAGGGTCTAGAACGACTAGCTGCCCTTATCTACCTCATGCTAAGGATTGTTTAAGGGTTTGCAAAGCATTTAAGGTAGAGAAAGAAGAGCACTCTCAATACTTCCATATTTCTAATGACTTAAGGGTTTTAGGGGGTTAAGAGAGAAGGTTTTTGGATCTTAGATTGTGTCTTAGACAACTCTCTGCCAGAGGACAACATCATGAAATAAGGATGACAACATGGTGCACTGGCGTCTCACTAGTGAGCTAGCATCCGTACGGATAGGGAGTACAAGATTTAGTAAAAAACCATAGAGACATGCTAACTACCTAACTAACAAGGTTTAATGTAATAATGGAAACAAAATATAACAGAACAACTAAATAATGAGAGAAATTATTTAAGGTTCTAACTAGAATTTGACAAGAGCAAAGGTGGTAGAAATCCAACTCACGATAGGTCCAACCTTTGGCAAGCTTCACATGAATGTGATCACCTACACACAGTAGAACGGGGAAAAATGTTGGAGCTATTTTTGGGTTTGTCATAGTCAAACCCCTGTTTTGGTGTTCCTACCTCCATGGACAACCAAAATAGCCATGAGATAGAAAATGTGATAAAGAAGTATTGAAAGAAAGTATTGCCAAGCAATGGTAACAACACTATGCTATGAAATCAAAGTGGATATCACGTCCAAAACAAGGTTCCCTAAATAATGTGAAGGGAGATACGAGCTCACAAGCTTGAAAGTGCAACCATTTTCACAATGAGAGTGAAATCCAACAGAGTGTTGCCTTCGACCTTCAACAATGGTGAAAAATGGAGTGTGTAGCAGCAAGTGTGATTAAGAAGCATGTAGAAGTGTGTAGAGGATCAAAGAAGATCCAATTGAATCAAGAATGAGATGAATAGAATCCCGAAAGAGTTTTTCGAGGTCGATCAAGGGTGTAGGGGTGTTACTCTTCATTACCAATGGAGAAGTGTAATGCCTCTACAAATTCTAGAGGTGGGAATTCTGTTAGGATGATAAAACACTGCACAGATGTCTACACGTTGTGCTAGCATCCCCAAAAAAGATTCCCCCACCGACACTATAGAAAACTGCCAAGTGGGTGGAAAGCGAATGGGTGAGGTGGAAAAGCATTGTTGGGTTTAATTTTTCTAAGGTGAGGGGATGCAAATGGGGAATTTGCAAGGGGTGCAAATTCAATCCATTACAAGGTGATCCTACACTTTCTTGATTTTATTCCATGATTTAATTGCTCCTTTCTAGCCTTGGGTGACCTTCTCTTGAGATCTCCAAACACTCCTAACTCTATGTCCAACATATTGATTGCATTTGAAACATTTACCAGCAAAACCTCTTCCTCTTCCTTGATAACCACCTCTACCAAAATATATTCCTCCCTTACATTTTGATAGCCTCCTCTTTCTTGATTAACTAGCCCACTAGAACTACCAGCCCCTTCATCTTGATGAGTTTGTTGACCCCTAACATCTTATGGTCCTCTTCCTCTAAAGCCTCTTCCTCTATTTCTTGCTGATTTTGCTTCCTCACAAGCTTCTCTTCAACCTTAATGAAAAAATGATAGGCCTCCTCAAGAGTTCTCGAAGACATTAGACTTAGCTCATCTTGTAAACTATATTTCCACCCATTTAAATATCTTGCCACCTTTTTTAGATATCCTCTTCACTGTGGCCTGATTTTATCACTAATTTATAGGACTCTTTTGTATATTATTTTATGGTCATATCATTTTTCTTGAGATTCTACAATCTTTTGAAAAGATTGGTTTGATAGTATGCCAAAAGGAGCTTCGTCTTCAATTTGGCAACCATTCGATCCTAGGAAGTGATATTTTCCTTGTTTTTCTTTCATCTTTCAGACTACAAGAAATCCCACCACATTGTAGCGTGGCATTTAAGCCTTATACAAGAAAAATTAACTTTTATTTCTTCTACAACTCCTTCATATTCAAAATATTTTTCCAAATCATTTATCTAGTCAATGAGCTCTTCCCCATTTAAGCTTCCAGAATATGTAGGAACCTCAATTCTTAGTTTGGCTGCCACATTCATAAAAAATCTTATCAATATTTCTCCCACTCCTAGTTCTTCTTGAACTTCATCATCAGTTTGGGGTTGATCTTCTTCCTCAACTTCACTAATATCAACAACTATTCCCCTTCACTGTGCCTATTCCATGGCATCTAGATCTTGCTGACAGGTTCAACAACATCTCTAAAACTGCTTCTTCATGGCCTCTTCGACCACCACCTCAAGCACCTCCTCTTCTCATCCTTCTTCGTGGCATTCTTCCCACTTCCTAATCTCCCAATGTTTTACTGCTCTGATACCAAGATAATGACAAATTTACTGATGGTGAACCATTTAATTACTGCCCATCTGTAATATTAATGATAAGAAGCTACAATAGTTAACAAATATCAAGGAAGCATCCTACAGTATGATGGATCTAATAATTTGACCAATCCAAAACAGGGTGACAAGAACAATACAACCCCCTTTTCACATTCAACACAATAGAATTTAAAGTTCAAAAGTATCAATGACACAACATTGATGAAAGAAAACAAAACTTTAATGTATTTATATCGATGCAAACAACTGAGTACAAGCATTCTAAAAGAATCATTATTCAATGCCTATAGCCCATTCACAACCCTCTCTTAACACTGCCTTTGTTGTTCCTCCACCCAATCAAGCTTTCTCTGACATTTATTCCGACCTCTATCAGTTTCTCATCTTTTGTTTTCTCCTTCTTCCCAGTCTGTCTATAGCTCTTTGCATAGGCAAATTGTCCCCCACAAACTATGTCGATCCTTTTTTCCCTTTCTCCAAAACCGATCGTAACTGGGCCTCCCATCGTTTCTTTAGCACTTAATCAATTTAGGAGAACAACATTGCTAGAATCTTGTTTGCCTACAACAAAATGACACATTTATGAAGCAAGACAAGGTCTAGAGTTCACCCCAACAAAACAACACCAACCAAGCACAACCAAAAACCAAAATTGAAATCAAAATTGCAAACAAAACTGAACAATAACCCTGCATCATAAACCAATATCTTATATCTCTTAAACAACTTGTAATATCACATTGCATAAATATGAATCAAAATCCTCAACTTACTTCCTCTTTATTACAAATCTTCACAAACTTCCAAAACACACACTTTCTCTTGCAAATGCAATTATAGATACAAATTCCAATTATTGTATTAAAATGTTAAATTGTAGAAAAGAAAATATCATGTACAAATAAAATTTAAAATATTAAATTATATAAACTTTTTGAAATTTACCTAACTATCAAATCCAAATGTATCACTCAATAGATCTTCACTCATGACCATTTGATCTGCTGTAGATGCATCTTAACTATCCTCAGGATCATAAACATAGAGGGACACACAAGATTGACATAAACGAGGTGGAATTGGATGCTTGGAAGACCTATCTACCTCACCCTATACTAGAGGCCTAACTTATGTTGTATAAGGCTCTAAGTGAGTGAGCTAATCGATTGCAAGGTCTCCACCTTAATAGCCTCCTTCACAACATAAGGGATAGTCACATGCTCATAGTTTGGTCTAGTAAGTGGTCTTGTTGCCTGATGTGGGTCAATTTCTGCCCCCACTTATCTTGTGCAGAGCCCCCACCTCTACCTTGGAACTCCCACATGTCAAATAATTTGGGATTTCATTGAGTACAAACTCATAATTGAGTTTCAACATTGGAATCCAAATAACATGGGTGCATCATCAAGTGGTGCTGTGGTGGTCTCTTCGGTTGAAGCTAACGATTTTTTGAATTTTGATAAGGCGAGAATCCCTACTCCAGGGCTTGGCGTTAATGGTGGAGGTCAGGTTGATGTTGGGAGGTTGGATGACAGTGGTTCTTCAAATGGGACACCTTGTGGGTCCTTGCCATTGGGTGTATCACATGCCATGGCGGTTTGGGTCAGGATGGTACTTCCTGTGAAAAGATGGGGTCTAAGACTATGGCTCTTGAGGTAGCTATCATCTTTGAAGTTTCTAAGTCGGATTTATCCTCGGTGGATGGTAAGGTGTGGTTTTCTTTATTTAGTGCTAAACTTGAGGAGAAAAGTTCCTCGCCTCTTGTTGGCTTCTTTGCTAACTCGTCAGCGAATGATTATTTAGTTTCGGTGCCTGATTGCATCATTGACAAGGTTATTATTACCATGGAGCATTGGCTAGTTGGTAAGTTTTTGGGACTTTGACCTAACATTGAAATGGTTCGTATGCTGGCTAAAAATCGCTGGCATCTGAAAGGCTAGGTTGAGATTACAACCCTAGCAAAGGGTTTCTTCTCTTTTTCTTTTACTTGTGATGAGGATCTGCTGGAGGTTTTAGTGGGGGGGTCATGATTTATTGGGAAATTGACTCTAGTGTTGAAGAAATGGGAGGCAGGATTCACCTCGAGCTCTTGTTCCTTTGATTTGACTCCAATGTGGGTTCATTTTCCTGAGCTCCCTCTTGAATTTTGGGATGAACAGGTCTTTAAAGGAATAGCGTCAACTTTTGGACGTTTTCTTTCTATTGATAGTCTTACTGCCTCTAGGCGTGGGCTTGTTTATGCTTGGCTTTGTGTGATTCCGGACCAGGCAACGAATCTTCCTTCGGTGATAAAGATTAAATCAAAATTGGGCGTGTGTGAGCAGGAAGTTGAATTTGAATCTATTCCTTTTGCTTGCTTCCACTGTAAGAAGGTGGGGCATTGGGCTAAGAAGTTCCCTTTGAAGCCTGTGGGTCCTCCTAAAGAGAACTTGGTCCCTCAAAAGGAGGCCACAGTTTGGAAGGAGGTTGGGAAGCGAGATGAAGTGGGGCTTGAGAAGGGCTATGTGGAGTCTGTGGAGGGAGTGGTGTCTGAGGATCCATCTCTCAGTGTCTCTGTTGTTGCTTCTAGTGCTTGCCCTGTAGAGGATGTTCCTTCGGGGGAAGGTGTGGAGAAGGGTTCGTGTGTTGATGAGCGGGTTGCTATTCTAGTAGAGGAAGGTGTTCTTGTCTCATTGGTGCTGGTGGTTGCTGAGCCAGAGAAGGTGACTCGTATGAAGATGGTCTCTGAGGGGATTTTGTTAACTTCTAAGGAGGATTGTTTGAAGTCCCCTCAGGTGGTTTCTGTTGTGGGAAAAGAGGATTTATCCTCTTTTGAACCATTGGGGGATTCGGTAGCTGAGAAGTTGGTGCTCACCTCTTCTGTCATTGATTGTTCAAACTGTGCTTCTCAGGAGGAGGAGGAGCCCTGGAATACTGTTATCTTGGATTCTAAGTCTTAGAATAAGAAGAAGCCAAACCCTCCCGGGTTGGGGATGGCTACTAGAAATCGGTTGAAGTTGGACTATGGATCAGAACCAAGGGGCAGAGGAAGGCCTTCTCTGTAGAAAATAAGGGAGAGAGTTAACAAATGTGATATTGCTAATGGATCACAGTTTACTCTACTTGAGATGGGTCTAAATGGTCCCTCGTAGAATCCTTTATGAAGATCCTCCCTTGGAATATAAGAGGGTTAAATACTCCTCATAAACATGATCTTCTTGCAAACATTGTGAGAGATCATCAACCCGATATTATTTTGATTCAGGAAACTAAGATGAGTGTTGAGAAAGTTGATAGAATTAAGAATAGGTTCTTTAAGAATTGTGGTTGTCAAGTTGTTGATTCTGATGGTGCTTCTGGTGGGGTGGCAATGTTTTGGAATCCCAAGGTGGTTGCTAGCTCTGAGTTGCTTACTTTTGAAAATAATGTGGCTACCTCATTTTTTTGTTTCAAGGAAAAGTTTTCTTGGGTTTTGTCTAATATCTATGCTCCTAATACAAAAATCTCTCGTAAGTGTTTTTGGGAAAGATTGAATAATTTTAAGGTGCAGTTCTCTTTTCAAAATTGATAGGTGATGGGGGATTTTAATACCCCATTGAATGATGTTGACAAATTTGGGGTTCTTAGGTGGCTGATGACAATCATCTTAACATCTTGAATTTTATTAATGATAACCTTCTGCTAGATCTGGATTTGGGGGGAGCATCCTTCACTTGGTCCAATTAGCATTCTGAGGATGCCTTGATTCAAGTTAAGTTGGACTAGGCTCTTATTTCACCTGAATGGTTGCACTTTTATGCCTGTTCCCTCTCTACTTTAACGAGGCTTGGGTCAGATCATTTCTCGATTTTCTTGAGAGTTGAACCCTTTGGTCATAAGAAGGCTTTTCCTTTCAGGTTTGAGAAGATGTGGACTAGCCTCCTTGATTTGCGTTCTAAAATTTCTCAATGATGGAATATTAATGTTGATGGGTCTACTATGTATAAAGTTCCTAAGAAGCTGGCCTCTATTAAGCATAATTTGATTCAGTGGAACAAGGCCTCTTTTGGTAACATCTTTGAGGAAAAATTGGTTCTTAAGTCTAAGTTGGATATTAGGTAGCAGAAAATGCAGGTTTCTGGGTCTGATTCTACGCTTCTTTAGGAGAAAAGTATTATTTTTTCTAGTTTGCATAATATTGTGGCAAGAGAAGAGGAGTTTTAGAAGTAGAGGTCAAGGGCTATTTGGCTTCGAAGTGGAGATAAAAATACTTAGTTCTTTCATCTCACGACTTTGAAGCATATATTTTCTAACAAGATTTCTAAAGTTGTGGTGAATAATTCTTTGATTAAGGAAGATGATATTAGATCTATAGCCCGATCTCTCTTTGAGGACCTTCTCTCGGAGGATCGTCCATTGGATCCTGCTAGCAAACGTGGTTTCCTTAACGCTATTCCTAACTTGGTTTTAGAGGAGGAAAATAATATCTTGTCTGCCATTCCTTCGGATGAGGAGATCATAAAGGCTGTGTTTTCTTTTGAAGGGAATAAATCTCCAGTGCCAGTGGGTTCCCTATGTTATTTTTTCACTCTTTTTGGGAGATCATTTCTAAAGATGTTATCAATGCCACTAAAGATTTTTTTGGAAGTAGACAACTTCTTAAGGATTTGAATTCCACTTTTATAGTGTTAATCCCTAAGAAGCCTGGGGCTAAGAACTTTGGTGATTTTAGAGCTATTAGTCTTTGTAACTCTATTTACAAGATTTTTTCTAAGGTGCTTGATTTGAGGCTACAAAGGGTGTTATCCAATATTATATCTCTGCAACAAAATGGTTTTGTGCCAGGTCGAAAAATTTTGGACTCTATCATAATGATGCATGAAAACATTCATTCTCTTAAAGTTAACAAAAAACCTGGTCTCATCTTGAAGCTTGATTTGGTCAAAGCCTACAATTGAGTGAATTGGAACTTCATGTGTAGTATTCTCAAGGTGTTCGGGTTTTCAAACAAGGTGTTGCAATTGGTGTGGCAGTTAATCTCCTCTCCTTTTGCTGTGTTGATCAATGGATCTCCCTCAACCTTTTTCAGAAGCTCTCGTGGCCTACGTCAAGGGGATCCTATCTCTCCCTCTCTTTTTATCATTATGGTGGAGTCTTTGGGAAGGTATCTCATCCAGGCGGTGTCTAATGGGGCATTCAAATTTCTTTATCCCTCTTTGAATTAGCTCTATTGTTCCCATCAATAATTTGTTGATGACACGATTATTATTGCGGAAGCATCTATGTCAGTGGCTAAATCTATCCATCTTAATCTTCTGCAATATGAGGCTACTTCGAGTCAGAAGGTAAGTTTGCCTAAGAGTACTACTTTTTTTCTAAATACTCCAAATATTCATCAATTGAGGATTGCTAGTATTCTTGAATGTGGTATTGGGGCTCTCCAACTCTTGTCTATATATTTGGGGCTCTCTCTTTGTTCTAACCTTGTTCCTGATTCCTTTTGGAATAGTATCATTGATAAGTTTAATTCAAAGCTTGCTGGTTGGAAGGGTGCTTTACTTAGCCAAGATGGCAAAATTTAGTTAATTAAGTCAACTCTCTAGAATTTGCCGGTTTATGCTTTAAGTTTGTTCCAAATTCCTAGAAGATTTTGGGATAAGATTGAGGGAATTCAAAAGAGATTCTTGTGGTCTGGTGTGGAGGAGAAGAAGAGATTGCGCTTGTTGTCCTGGGAGGAGGTGTGTAGATCTAAATGCCAAGGTGGTTTAGGACTGCGTAAATTGAAAGACTTCAATTCTTCCCTTTTGGCTAAACAGTTGTGGAACCTGCTTGTCTTTGATAAGGAGTGGATGGCTATTTTTTCTTCAAAGTACTTGAGGGGAGTGGATAAATATAAAGAATTTTTCAAGGATAAATTTGTTCCTTCTTAGGGATCGGTCCTCTGGAAATTTATGATTCGTGCTCGTTCGACTGCGGCTGCTAGTTTGCAGTGGGTTTTTGGAAATGGTAGAAGGATTATGTTTTGGGATGATTGGTGGATTGGGCATGGGTCTTTGAAGGATGAAATTTGGGCTTCCCCTTTCAAATATTTTTGTATCATGGAATTGGGTTTTTTTGTTGCTGATTATATTTCTCAGGGTAGCTAGATTAGTCTTCATATGGATAATAGGGACTTGAAGCCCCTTTTGAGTTTCTTTCCACAATTCATATTTCGATGGATGCTCCTAAGGATTTGGTTATCTGGCGTTTAACTCCTAATGACAATTTTTTTGTGTCTTTGGCCTTTTCCTTTCAGACTCAGATGGTTGGTCCTCCTATTTGGGGTCATTTGTGGAATGGGAAGCTCTTGCCTAAAATCAATATTTTCTTTTGGCTTCTTTGTCAAGAAAAGATTCTTACTATAAATAATCTTGTGAAAAGGGGAATGTATTTTCCGAACAGGTGCTTCTTATATAAACAAGCGGCCAAGGATTGTCTTCACTTGGTGACTAGTTGTAGTATTACTTGGGAAGTTTGGGCTCATATTTTTTAGTTGTGGGATATTGCGTGGGTGTTCCTGGCCTCCTTTGTTGACTTATGGTCTCAATGGGTGGCTCCTTCTCTCAACCCGACCCTCTCTATGTTGTGGTCTCTTATCTTGTTGCATGTTGCATGGGGTGTATGGAAGGAATGTAGCAATCAGGTTTTCCATCTGCTGGAATTGTCGCCTTCTAGTCTGGCCTTTAAAATCTGTGATGCTATCAGGGAAAATTTCTTGTCTGAGTTCTTGGTGCTCCCTTCTTTTAACCTGAAAGTGAATGTTTCTCCTTATGATCTACTTGTGGGAAAAATATGGAATCTTTCTTGTGATCTTTCTAATCCGGTGAAGAAGATGAAAGAACCCAGGGAGTGGGTTCAGTGGAAGGCTCCTTCTTCCAATTTGTTTAAATTTAATTTTGATGGAGCTTCTAAGGGAAGTCCGGGTCCTATTGGTTGTGGGGGACTGGTTAGAGATGAGAATGGTAGGTTTGTCTCTACAATGGCACTCCCTTTAGGAATTCAGACAAACCACTTTACAGAGGCAGTTGCAGCCTATCATGGCCTCATTTTGGAAAAGAATCCAGGGGTCTCAAAACTTTGGTTGGAAGGGGACTCGCTTAATATAATTAACTATCTCTTGAGGAAGTGTCCACCATCGTGGTCTATAGCTTATCTTATTAATGATTCACTCTCTATCATTAATACTTTTGAGGAGATTAGAATATCTCATTTGTTTAGAGAAGCTAAAATGCTAGCTGACGGATTTGCAAACTTGGGAGTGGTGGCTATATATGATTGGGATGCTTTTGAATCATTACGACTCAATCTTAAATCTATTTCCAACGATAACTAGGTGGCATGTATTTAAGGTGGTTGATATGGGGGAAAGGTTCTTCATAATTTTTTTGAGTTGGCATAGGCATGCTGAACCTTGGCCTTCCCCATTTCATAATTACAACTTTTATGTCTGTAAAATTATGGCCTGGCTACATAGGCAGGAAAGCACTTTGATTGAAATGCTCACACGTTTTGTGGGTATTATTTGTGTGGGTTTGTGGATAGCAAGGCTTATTTTGTTTCTATAGAATTTACTGGTGTTGTTGGGCTCCTGCTCTTTACATGACACCATGGGTGGAGCTCGCTACATGGTTGAACCAAGCTCGTGTGAGGAATTCCAAAGCGATAAAAAAGTGTGGGAGCATTTGGAAAAGGGCGGGGTAACCTAGTATGTGCAAAGAATCCAAGGCCCTAATCTTGAAGCTACAAAGTTTTTTGTGAAAGGATGGAATGGTAGGACTCTACAGTATAAAGGGGTGGAATTCAGTATTAGTGAGGATTTCATTGCAGAAGTCACTGGGATTTCGACATCTGGGAGGAAATTCTATCGAGATAGAGTTGTTGCGAAGAAAGCCTTAGCAATTTTTTTCAAATTTGATGAGAAGAAGAAGCTCTGGGAGGTCGGGAGTGGTGGGTATTCCCATAACTCTCTTAATCTATTGTGGAAGGGTATTGTGCTAGCTATAATGCATTATTTCACACTAGAAGGTAGGCTCTCTGTCATTTATAGTTATCACTTTATGTTGTTGAATCACTTCCATCATAAGGTGCTGGTCTCTTTTCCTTTTTACCTTTTATTGTCGATGGAAAACAATATTGAGGACCACCGTAAAAACCTTAAGAAGGTTGTTCTACATGAAGGCCTTATGAGTCTTTTGTTTGATCATATTAGGCTCAAATCTATTCATGTTTCTCCTAAAACCCTAGGCAAAAAGGGGGTCAAGAATTCTAGTTATGAGACAGGGGATTCGACTAGGAAATGGGAAAGGAGTTTCGAGGACACAGACTCAGATTTTGATGAAACATCTATGGATGATGGTGTGTCTAAGGAAGGGTTTGAAGCCTCTAGAGTGTGGTCTAAGGGTTACAAAATGGACATTGAATTGAGGGAAGCCATGGTGTAGCCAAGTAAGAAGAGTTCTAAAAGGAAATCTAAATGTCCTAGGAAAGACAAATCATCTACCAAGAGAAAAGTGGAGTTGGTGAAAGATGTGGATACTCATGGTTCGGGTGTAAATCCTACTCTGAATCTTGAGAAGGTTGGCGTGGTGGTTAATTCCCCTATGACCGGTGCTAAAGGTCCTAAAATTGTGGGGGTTGAAGTTAATGCCCCTATTGGAGATATCAGTCCTGGTGTGGATGAATTGTTGCTTGGGTCTATGCCTATGGAGGTTCAGGGGATTCAAAGTGTCCAGTGTACTAATCACCTTGACCCTAACTTGGATCCCCATGTCTCTCATGCTAGCCCTTTGCAAGAGAAAGAGAAGACTATGAAGATGGAGCAGTTGGAAGCATTCGCTGACATGGAATGCTTGACAGACAAGCATAGAATAAAGGTGGAGGTGGTCAAGGTCAAGCATTCCCTTGTTGAGGAGGAAGAGGAGTAGAAAGAAGAGCATAGGAAAGTCCCTGGTCATAACTTGGAGCCAAAGGAAGCACCTCCTGTCAACTTGGATGAGGTAAATATGGGTTTGTTTTGTAAGATGGCTGAGGATGGAATGCAAAATTTTCTTTCTCTGGTGAAATGGCTATTCTCAGAGGTGGAGCTCAATGTCCAGGTTAAAAATTGGCAAGATGTCTGTGTGGCAATGATCCAGTGAAATCACAAAGAATCAACTATAAAAGGTAAGGTTAAATCTATGTGTAATGTTGGATAAATTAGTTGTTGATGCTGACCACTGGGAGTTACTCATGAGGAGAGGATCTCCTCCTTGGAAATGATGGTTAATAAAGTTTTAGAGGAAAGATTTGTTAGTATTGAGAATATAATTGGTAAGCTATCTGAGGATTTGAAAACCGTGGTTAACATAAGTAACAATTCATTGAAGTCAACTTATAAGGGTCTTTTGGTTTTAAACGAGAAAGCCCTTAAGTGGATTGGTAAACCCCTGGAGCTGCGGGAATTTGGGAAAGCAGTTGAAGATGTGAACTACTCGAACTTGGTGGATAAAAATGTGGAACCTGTTCTAGCTATGGAAAAGGATGTGGAGGTCGGACCATGTTTGAGGACAAGGAGTAAGATGAAGAAGTGGGCAACTATATCGTTTGATGAGCTCAAAGAGGTTATGGAAATGCATGAGGGGGTCATAGAGGAGAATATGGCCTCGATTAATGTCTTGGAAAAGATGATGTAGTTGTTGCTGACTCTTTTGCTTGATCAGTCGGGTTGCTGATGTTTTTTGGTGTTGGTGTGCTAACGGGTTTCTTTAGTTTTTTTTGTTGTCCGCTTTTTGGTTTTTTGGTCTGCAGATTTTAATTGCTTAGTCTTTCTTGCAAATTGTAATCATTGCAAAGGGTTTTGGGGCCCCTTCAAAACCTGCTTTTCCTTATCAAAAACTCACAATTGAGTTTCCTAAAAAATTATTGTGGTGCCTCATTGTTATTGCATGGAGGATGGTCCAAAACCATCCACCACCTATCCAAAATTATCCTCGTTGAGAACATAATGACTGATGATGAATAATGAGTTGTTATTGCTTCTTGTTAGACCAACTATTTATTTTCCCATTAACTGATTCTACGTGAGACACTATGGATTGCAATGATTGAGCAAGGGTGTTCCTATGAGAGTTTTTTCTTGCAAGATCTTTCAACCTTGCAAATTTTTTTTTTAGACTACAGGAATCAGCCAGGTATTTGTCCCCCTATAAATTGTAGTGTGCTTGGTAAAAAAATTTCATGTGACTAGTGGCACTGGTGTGACACACCCTTTGGTACCATAGGTTTGGGGGGAGACTAGACCTCGTGACCTCTTGCTTGCAACATGATGCTTTAGCCAATCGAGCTAGGCCCCTCGCCCCACTTTCAACCTTGCAATTAACTCAAGTTCTTTTCTATTATTTTTAGTTGGCCCTAATATGTCTTCTTATGTTCCTAGAGGATGATGAGGAGTTGTAGGAAGTGTTTGTTGTGGTTGTTCTTCTAGAGGGATTTCATGATGACATGAATTGGGATTGTCAAGATTTGGGGGTGAATTATCAAGTCCCAAAAATTAAAATTTTTTTTTTAAGAAACTAATTCAATCTACCTATTTAATACAACTTTGACACTAAAAAACTAAAAATACTCACTCCTTCAACCTCCTTGATGTCTTGGCAGAATTTTAGTGAATTTTTTGGTGCAAACTCAACTTTATAGAAATGTGAGCATGCTTGGGAGGGTTTGCAAGACACAACTTGTGAAAAAATGTAGAAATGAAGGATGATTTTTGTTTTTATTGCTTTACTAAGTAATAACGTGAGTGCATTATAATGCGCTTGCATTATGGTTTTGATGGGGCCAAAAAGTGGGGTGGCCACTTTTTGGTCCCCCATCTTTTTGCACATGTCCTATAGTTTGTCTTGTATTTCTCCTATTTTTCAGTCAATTGAATGAGTAATAATATCATTTCTTGTACATTGTGATTGAATATTCATGTAAGAAGGGGTTACATTACTTTAACATGATTATTTATACCAAAAAACTCATCATTAATTAGCACATAGATCTCTAGGTTTTCCCAATCTCATATCAGGTCAACAATATCATTTTCCTATATCTATTTCTTTACAACTTAAGTTTTATGTTGTATCACTATGTAGGTTTTGGTAAATGCAACATATCCATAAATGGTTCTAGACTTATCATTATGATAGGCCCTCATCTATGTTGCAAATGACATCTTCCTTAATAATTTAGTGTTAAAATTTTTTGCTATCAAGTCTTAGAAGGAGATCATAATAAATTTTCCAATGCCTTGTTCAGATATGAATCCCTAATCCTACTAGGTTTTATGAATTTTCCTCATCCTTGGAAAACTTTTAAAAAATATGGTATAATGCATTGAAATTCCATTCCTAGTGAAGGTACTATAATGTATCCATAGACTTAGTTGGTCTAGTCACCATGTCTAATCTTTCTCTTTGAGTGTTGCTTTGTAGATGCTTCTAATATTGGCATGTTATCTTGATCTTTGCGATTATTAAACTGTGTTAATATCTTATGCTACTATAAGTATGGACAATGTTAGAGTTATACCCATGTTGTTATGAAGGTTTTCTTCCTTTTGTAGTGCAATTGTAGCTTCATACTTTCTTAGATAATAGATAGTTTTCTAGCAGATGTGAGTTTCTAGTTCATAAACAAAGTATTTAAACAATCTATTTAGAAATATAGAGAGTGACTAATGAAATAGTATGCAATCAAAAGATACACATGAGATAATAGATTTTATCTAGAACCCAAAATCTATGATTATATAAACAAACTTCATCAACCTCAAACTAAAAAAATGGATTACAATATATACAACATTTTCAATATACAAAGCATATAAAGAAAATAAGCAATTACAATTTATAAAGTGGATAAGCAAAAAGACATTTATGGTATATATATATATATATATATATATATATATATATATATATAAGAATTTACAATATAGTGTGAACTTATAGTTGATTGAGTATATAACAATGTGCAATTTGAACTCCATGAATTTTTTTTGAAAGGTTATAGAAAATTAGACTAAAAAATGGATGTATTTGTAGCCAAATGTGAGAGGACATGTCAATCTATGCATTTTCATTTGATTGGTTGGATTTGAATTTTGTGGATTGACTCATTTGAGATGAATGTAGGATTTTATAAATGTTTGAAATTTTGATTAATTTGGTTGAATAGTTGTTTAGTTTGAAGTTTAAAATTTATGTCCTCTTGTTTTAATGGTTTGATTGGTGAGCCTTACACCTTTGAGGGTGGTGCTTTAGGTATTCATAGAGGAAGTGATCACTAGTTAGGCAAATATCACTTGCTAAAATTAAGATGATGGGGAGATATTAGATGCATATGTTTCTTTGATGGGACACTTGGTAATGCATTTCCTTTATAAAGGACTTTATATTATAAAAATCATATTTTATTATGGGTGGCCACTTCATGTGTAGCTAGGACATTTAATATATTTTTGTTTTAAAGTGACAAATGTATCTATTACAATTAGAGTGTATTTTTCCCATATGTAGACTTAATATTAGAATATGGATTCAAGATATTTTCACAAAGTAAAATGTACAACTTGTGTTAGTTTGAATTAGGTAGATTTGTGTGTGTTATATCTCCCACCTATTTTTAATAGACAATAACTAATTAGTAAACACAAAATCTAAACATTGATTGAATCCTAAATTACCATTTTTGATACAATAAAATGTAGATTCTAAAAATATTTAAATTATGAATTGAGACCTCACAACTCACCCTATCTTGATCAACTACTACACCGAGTATAAGACCCTACCCTACTATAAGGTACTCTCCCTTATAGCTATGGAGAAATCTTGTACAAGCATCTTGAATGGACAACTAGATAGGGACGGGCAACGGTTTCTTTAACACTCATTAATTCTAATATCCCATTGTTTCGAATACACCTTGTGAAATAAGGCGGGCTGTGGCCAAATTTAATGCCGAAGCAGTGGCGGCACGTAACCTTGTTTCCTCTCACTTCTTTTGCACGTCAAATGAACTGCGTGTCTTCTTCTCCAAGTTCAACACCCCTAGTACGGGCAGGGCCACAATTCACACCAACCAGACAGCTGTGTGTATCTGTTTTGGGTCCATCCGATATCTAGGATAAGAAAACCAGTGATTATGGTGGCCATGGCCACTGCACTAATGGAACATGATAGAGATCAAGGAAGAATAAATCCCATTGATTTCCCCTGGCCCTCCATGATCTTTTCTGCAATCTTTTTTATCAAGGATGGATAAAGCTGTACTCTGCCAAATAAAATGGAAATTCTCCCTGTTTCACAATAACTATTTTATTCTGAAACCTAAGTTGCATATGACATTATAGCAGTCATAATAGAAACATTTGCAAGCAATGTGAGTCATTATTGCAGTTAGACATTTTACATCACCAATCTCTCTCATGGAGTTATGAACACCTACCATGAATGAAAAGTTTGAAGGTGAAAGAGATTTGAGTACCTCACTGGCCCCCAATAGGAGTACAAACCTTAGATAATAAGTATTTAAGAGTGAAACAGTTATCATAATCCTGACCAGAGTCAAGCATAATTTTAAAATAGGAATGATGGTGCAACTTAATTCGTTAATATCAGCTGGTCACTGACAATAACATCAACCTTATCGGGAAGCTTCATGAAAAATAATAACACAGAGTTTATTACTTGGAATATATATAAAATGTTAGTATTCTTCAATATAAACTACTTTAAATAGAACTTGGGCTTTATTTATGCACTAATATCAACTAATATAATATATAAAACACTTGTATGAACAAACACGTTTTACCCTCTATAGTAAATTTATATTGCTATATCATTCATTAAGATCAGCTACAACTATCTTAAACCTAATGATGGAAACCCATAATCTTGAAATAACTTAAACTTCCACGCTTAGCGCCTAGCCATATAGGAAACCTTTATTATCCACTAATCTCAGGCTCACTCACATTATGAAGCTTTTTAATCTTAAAGTTTGCTTCTATCTACCTATATAGAGCACCATTGAAAGGCTTATTTTACTTGAGTTGTCTGCAGTTGCTTTTGAGTTTATTCTCCTTTCCGTTATCTGTGTCTCCCAGAGTGCTTTGGGAAGATGGGAAGAAAGAATTTGGCCATTGTTCCTCTGTTTGGGCATATAATTTTGGCCTGCCTGTTACATTGTCATGATGCAAGGAAATTGGGTCCTTTCATACAATACAGAGCTTCGTTGGTCTTACACTTTCAGCCTAATCCGCACAACTTCTTCGGTAAAGTCTTATTCATAATCTTTTTTAATGTATTTTTCTAACACTATTGTAAGCATGATACAGTTAATGCTTCTTGTTGGGTTTATGAACAATTTAATAAGCTATCTTTTTGTTTGAATGATGTGTTTGTAATTAGTACCAAGTTATGCTGGAGAGGAAAGCAACACTTCATATTTTTTGAAGGAAGATGTTGTAAAGGTGAAGGAAGGAGATGGTAATGAACAAGGAGGAGGAGGAGGAGGGGAAGCCATGAAAGAGCCTCACCCTGCAGATGAACTTTTGCAGACCCGCAGAGCAGATGGAACAAAGTCCTACATATTGGGTGGCTATTAGAATTGTACCATATGCAAACATATGCTGATGAATCAATTAATTTTCTTCTTGTTTCTCATGCATTTCTTCAGATTTTTTTTGGCAACTATAAAGCAGCAGATGATCAATTCAACTTCAGGCATTTTTTCTGCAGTTCTGTAAGACATAGAAGAGATGTCTATTAAACGACAGGATTTTTCTGACCCATGGTGATTTCTGGGAAAATGGGATGTTTCTGTTAGCCCTAAAAGTTGTAGATAAAGATGGGATGTGATAATCATCTTGTTTTATTTTATGGTATAAGAAAGCTAAACTGTTTTGAATTATGATAATTTGGCGATGGTGATTAGTTGTGGAATAATGTTGTCTTTGTATGGATATTCTGTACGAATCTGTGCATTTTTTCCAAGCCTGAGATTGCTTTAAAGTATGGATAGGATTTTGAATATGATACATCTGCCTTTATAACTAAATGATGAGTGACTTCAAATCTCGAAGGAAGCTTGCTCTCTTAAGAAAATTAAGAAAGAGATTTGTATAAACAGATTTAACGTAATGTTTGAGTGATGCGTGGTTATGGAGGCTAATCTACGCAGGCTAAACGTTAGAGAGGTGGGAGATTGCTAGCACACATGGTGGTTACCTAAAAATTAAAGTAATTGTAATGATTTATGATGAAATCCATATATATTCATATTATCTTTTATTAAGTTTTGTGTTTATTTTGGTGGAATGTCATTGATGTAGTTATATATTGACAAGCATTACATTCTTATTTTAGACAAGGTTTATGTTTCAATTCTATTCATTTTTATTTACTTTCTTTTCACATATTCTTACACATTCACTATTCACTCCTCCTTCACACTTAAATACATTTATTCTTTGTGTCAAAATTTACCATTCTACTACCCAAAGTCATTTTTGTGTTACTTGAGATCAATCACTCAACCCACAAGAATGAACTTTAAATCAAATGTTCAAATTCAAATTCCAGCTCCCCTCCCATTGCTTTTCACTAGTTATCAGCCAACATAACACATGTTTATGTGACATTTTGATATGTCTTGGTATTTATAAATATTTAATGTGCCACTAATTCATATGTAAGGATCAGAAGAAATCATCAATGCAAACTTCAATTTCTAAGTGACAAAAAACCAAAATCAACATCATCTGCATATATGCAACTTGCACACTTATGTTTGTTGTCTTCAAACCTTCACTTGGAGTTGTAAAGCCAATCAAACAAGGGGCTTAGGAGAACTCGACCCTAGCAATCTAATGAATTCCCCTAAGTTATTTTATACATTGTGGTCCTTGAGAAGCTATTCAAATATCAAATTTCCAAGCTAATATGATTTATAATTCAATTTAACAATTCAAATATATGTGTTAGGGATCAAATCTATGGTGAACAAGATTGAACCCACGATGCTCGGGATCAACCCTCAATTTTTTTTTGTGCCTCTTCAAATTTTGAGATATTTATTAGATTGAAAAAATAATTTTTTATACCTTAGAGAATGATACTAGCATGATGTCAACATAAGCTCTTCATCATTTTTCCTATAGCTAAATGTATACACCTGAAAACGGTCATCACCTTTAATTAATTAAATACTGGCTATTTGATTAATATTCCAACTACGTATAAATAAATTCTCAATTTATTTATATTGTTCACCCTTCTCTAATTCTCCAAATCTAAAACATATTCTTTTAAATTAATTAAATAAACAAGGTTCCCTAAACTTGTTTTATTTAATTAATCTTCACTAAATCCAATTAGGAATTAGAACACATTTCTACAACTTTTTGTGCCACTTCACCAAGGTCACATGAAAATAAATAACTCTAATTTTTAATTAGAATTATCTTCAATTCATTTCAAAAAGCACATGGTCTTCTCTTTCCACACTTCCACCAATTTTGGAGCGCATGACTTGTTCCTCCCACACTTCCACCAATTTTGGAAGCACGTGGTCTTCTCTTCCCACGCTTGAATCTTCCATCCAAATGGCATGTTGCCCATTCGTCAAGAAATTCTCCCATCCAAATGGAATGTTGTCTTTGGTCAAGGGGACAACATCTTGATTCTCTTCATCTTCACCATCCATTCTTCTTATTCGAATCTGGACCGTTGATTATTGCCACCTCACTATATGCTTGGAAAAGGCTATAAATACAACCCTTGGGCCTTGTATTTGGCATCCAAATTTGAAGTAAAGTTATCATGCAGGTTTATCATTGGAGCTTGGAGCATTTTGGAGTCTTATAGCTAGTCTTTACATCATGTTTTGCTTTGCAGTTACATCTTAGCTTTAAATCTTGCATCATAGTTGCATTTTATGTTCTCCATTGCATCATAGTTGCATTTTAGATTAGTTCATTTTTAGTTTGCATTTGATCATATGGAGTATCATCTTAGTCATTTTTAGTTTGCATTTGAGCATATGTAGAATCATATATAAATCATTCTAGTTCAATACCATAGCATCCACCTCCACTTGTGTATTTATCATAAACATCATCCTCCACTCATCATGGCATTCATCATCATTGTTTGCATGTAGTTTCATGTAGGCATATAGTTGGTTTGCATGTTGAATACTAATCTCATTTCTCAAGTGTCATTCTAATAGCCTTCGTGCACATAGAAATTTGAGGGCCAAAAGTTTAAAAGAATCCTTAATAATAGAGGACAATGAGACGTTCTTGAAAGATTTAGTTTGTTGCAAATTAGAATAACTTGTTTTCTTTGAATCTTTAATGTAATTTTTTTCATTAAGGTTTGTGTTGATACTAACTTTACACATTTCACACACACACAAAATGACACCCACCATGGGGCCTTGCCCCGTTAATTACTAACATGCTTGAAAATTTATGTTCACAAGTTCGAACGTGAGCCTCTTGGAGCCTCTTGCACCTGTTTTGGAGCCTCTTGGAGCCTCTTGCACCTATTCTGGTGCCTTTTGTCTCCGTTTTGGCACCTTTTGTCTCTATTTTGACATCTTTTGCTTCCAAATTGAGACTTTTTGTTTATGTTTTAGCACTTTTATAGTCAATGTTAAAATGGTCGTATCTTGGTCATACGTAGGTCTTTTTTAGAGATTTTTTTTTGGGAATGGGGTAGAATTTCATAACCTATGAAATGGTGTAGGTGTTTCTCAAATTTTGTCTCTATTTTGGAACCTTTTATCTCTGTTTTGGTGCCTTTTGCACAATTTTGGGCTGCTCTATCTCTGTTTTGGTGCCTTTTGCAGTTTCCAAAGGCTAATACTTTGTGTTGTTATTTTGTAGGTTTCCCAAAAATGCTTTTCAAAGACACTCTTATCAAACTACTAACATATTGCATAGGTTGGAAATGATTTGTTTATTTCCTTTTGGTTAAGATAGGAAAATACCTTAATTAGAAGGTTAATGAACACCATGTTTCCTTTTGGCTAAGTTAGGAACATAGCTTAATTAAAGGGTTGATGAACACCATGTATTTTGTGCTTCATGGATGGTAGGCATATGCTCTCCCATTAACTAGGTGACCAAAAAGCTAGACCCATTCACTTTTGTGTGTGAGTGTGATTTGAGTATATCACATGTGTTCTCTCTTTATTCATGTGGAATAAAGATTGATGGAACTATGGGTATACTTGCTTGATTTTGTTTGTCTTAGAGGGTCTGCCTTGTGGGAAAAAGTAATCACCCAAGGGAATGACCCAATTGGTAACACGCTAAAGCCAAGCGACTTCCAACCAATATATAGATGTGGATACTGGAACAAGGGCCAGTATCACGAGGATAGTTTTGACGAGAAGGGCAACAATGGTCTCTCACCGCATGGATTATCCCCCACAAATGGAATGCCTGCATTAAAACCTTTGTTATAGTTTGTCCAAAAACCTTTCTCTATTCTTTGGTGCAACAATGGTCATTGTGAAGGAATCCACATTCTCGCAATTTTTAGTAGAGATGAAAAATATGCCATGGGAGATTCATGGGTATTGATGCCTGGCTGCCCCGAGAAGTGAGTGTCGTGGAGGGGAGCTAGTGGGGTCAAGCATCTAGTCATCCGCTAAGAATAAGTGTGGTTGGGGTAAAACCTGTGTGGAATCCAAAATAATATAGTCTTTCACAACTTTAGGAGTGTACATTGCTTGATGTGCCTTTATCAAAGTGTTTTCAAAACAAACAAAATGTCACATGTTGAAAGTGAAAACCCTGATTCAGAATTGCATTTAGTGAAACAACCAAGTCTCCCATTGGGAAATCAGGAAAACCAAGTAAACTATGAAGAAACTTTCAAAAAACCAAGTCTACACCTATTCTAGCACCTTTGGTCTCTTTTTTGGTGCCTTTTGCTCATTTTGTGGTGCCTTTTCCTCATTCTATGGCACCTTTTGTCTCTATTTTGGAACCTTTTGTAGAACACAAAACAATGACCTAGGTTCATCATCTGCCTGACAATTAGTCTCATCTCGAGACTCCTCAGTAGTGTTGAACCAATCCTTAGGTAAAACAGAGTCTAAACATGTGTGTTACCAAATGATTTCACGAAAGATTAAAATTTGGAAACCAAAGTCCAAACCTCTTAGTCCAAAAGAACATCAAAAACGTCTCTCAACACTCTACAAATTTAGAGAGAGGTTGGTCTTCAATTTCTAAAAAAGAGCTTCAAAGAACAATCCCAACTTGTACTCATTTTACTATTGTCAAAATCCAAGACTTTTCCAAAGATTTGAGTATCTTGTTTCACAAGTTTGAACCAAAATTTTAGAATTTCCTCAAGTCTAAAATCATTCCTTAGATACCTTGGAGTCTAAACTTGTTAAAATTGACCTCTACAAGTGGAATTTTCTAACCTAAACCAAGATCTAACATCTCAAAGTACCAACATCATCAAAATTGATCACACCTTTGATTATTAAGCCTAGTTTCATCATTAGGATTTATCATCCTCTCATCATGAAAGGAAGTTATATAATCAAATCCAACTTAGTCTCATTAGAATTTGTCATTCTATTTGACTTAGTTGTAATCCTTGGTACTTTTCCAAAACTTAGATCAAAGTTTATTCTAAACTATAACACTTGTATGCCCATTCAAACAAGGTTACTAAAATGAAAACTCAAGAAAAGAGGGCTTGAAAATAAAAACATTGAAGAGTTGAATCTTGAAACTCCAACCATTGAGATTCAAAACATCGAAACTCAAACCATGATGGCTAAAATAGATGAGGATCAATTGAATGCTTTAGCTCATAAAATGAAAAACCTTCAACAACAAATCTGGGATATGCAAAGGGAAACAACCACATAAAGATATTTGTTGTCAGGCATCTATTCTTATCCATTTGACAGAAATACAGACATGACACCTTCTCCATCAACAAATACATCATCCAAATTCAATTTCTTTGAATTCTTGAAAAAGTTAAATCAGAAGCCCACATCTCAGTCCTCAAACACAAATGATATTGAACAATCTTACCATGTCATGCATCTATCTTCATCTCCCATAAGTTAAAATAAATCTCAGGATTCTTTCACTCAAGTCAACGATTCCATCCAACCACCTTCTTCGATCATATCTTCTATATCCAATGATTCATGTCAATCTCTTAGTCCAAACCATGTTGTCATAGACTCCTCTACACCTCAAGATCAAAACATTCTTTCCACTTCATCCAATGATACCAAAATTCCACAAGTTCTTCCAATCTTTGACCAAGACTAAATTTCTCAAGAATTCTATGATGATCCCCTCCTTTCACTTTTCATCCACAAGGATTCCCTTCCATCTCAAGAGAAAAGTATCCTTCCAACTCCATCTAATGAATCCATACCATCTCATGATTCCATTTCATCCCAGGAGCATGATAATTCTTCCATCCTATCTAGTGATGTCTGACCATCCGATGATCAAGATATACTTTCTACAAAATCTCATGATTCCCTTCCTAATCAAGATCAAGATAAGCTTCCATGCAAGGATACCCTTTCATTCCATGAGGATGTTCATCCTTCTCAAGATCAAGATGTGCCTTTCATACCACTTCATGATAATTCCATACCTAGTAAAGAGAAAGCTACTCCATCTTCTACACCTCATACTCCTTTTCCAAGTCAAGATCAAAGTACCCCATCACCCCCATGCTAAGATCCTATCACACCTAGTCAAGCTATCCATGAGCCACACACCTACAAATTGGGATCCTCCACCTTTATCTACTCTGGTTTACTTCCAACACCTATCCTTTCATCCATATCATATCCTCCCCAAAATGGACTTGCATCTTGTTTCAGAAACAATACATATCCCAATGGTAAACAAATGTGTCAAAATATGAACTACAAAGGCAAAGGATTAGGCCTTCATGAACAAGGTATCCTAGAACCCCTTTTTTCTCAAGAAAACCCACATTACCATGGCCTTGGTTATACACCTAAGTATCCTAGTTCTTCAAACCTACCATCTATCCTAGGTCCTCGTCCTAATCCACCAAACCTACCATCTATCCTAGGTCCTCATCCTAGTTCATCAAACCTTCCCTCTATCCTAGGTCCATATATCCTATTCCTCAATTAAGAACAACAAAGCCACACATCCTTGATGCCCTTTCAAAATTATATCTCCATCCACCTCTCCCATTGCTCTTGGAAGTAATTTGGGTGCCAAATGTCAAAAGCTTCCATATCAAAATCCACATGTATCAAAGGATCAACATGTCTCCTCGAAGAGGCCTACAAAAATAAAAGAAAATTTGATCCAAAATCAAAGGAAAAATAAAAAAGGCCACAAAGGCCCATCAAAGAAAAAAGGAAATTTTCAAAGACCACAAAGGTCCATAAATCAAAAGAAATTTTCAAAAGGCCACAAAGGCCCATCAAATAAAAAAGGAAATTTTCAAAGACCACAAAGGTCCATAAATGAAAAATTTTCAAGGCCACAAAGGCCCACTAAGCAAATATCAAAGTCAAAAATCATGTGGATTCCTAAAAGTCTCATAGAAGCAATAAAATCAAAATTGGCATCCAAATTCGCTTATCCAAAAGCTTCCTCCAATCTTCCATCTAAAAACATATCACCTTCCAACCATCTTTCCTCCATCACTCCATCACCTTTCAAGGTGTGCCAATGTTGATCTTGCCATCCTTTCCATCTATTCATCAACAAACCTTCCTACCTCCTATCCATTACCCAAAATTCATCCCCCATTATTCTCCTTTAGTCCAAACCTTTGGATAAGTCCTTGGTTCTTCCATCATACCTTTAATCTACCAACATTTATGAGTCTAATTCCCATTTACCATGGTTTACTAAAGGGATATTTGGTTATGAAACTTGATGCTTAAGTCCTTCTCCCATCTTCCTATCATGCATATATTATCCTCCACATTTCCCACCTTTTATCTCAATAAGGTTAAGGATCTTCTTGAACATCATATATCATATCCTTCACTTTATCCATATCTTCCATATATTATCCTTTGCCTTATCCATATCCCATCATTCTTTCTAAATACATCCTTTCTTCCTTTCTTTGGTCTTGGTGAGGAATAGGGGCAAAGTACTTGGGCCTTGTGGCTATATCTTATCTAGTTGATCTTGATCATCCCATTCATTATTTTTATCCTTGCTTTCTTCCATTCCATATCTCCTAGCTTATCAAAATCCATGTCATCATGTCCCTTTGCAACCTTGAATCTTATCATGTAAATCATATTTGAGTCGAGCTATAAAACACTATCCAATCATCATATCTTTTGTCAATCAATCATCAATAATCATCAATATTATCATACTTAGAGGAAATCAGTGATCCTAAGTACTTATCATCATCATGCCTTATGGAATCAATCATTCTTGGCATCCTAATGAATCAACCATTATCATCTTTTGACAAGAGATATGTTGCTTGTGTGACATGTTTTGCAATGAATCTTTCATTTTGATCTATCATTTATCCATGGTTGCATTATCTCTATTATGGGGCATATTTTTCTTTCAATCGGTCATATCATCTCATTCCATCTAAATATCCCGAGAAAAAATCCAAAAAAAAATTAGAAAAGAGAAAAAATAAAATAAATAAAAAGATCAATTTTTTAAAAAATCTAAAAATCTGAAAAAGTGCAATAAAACAAGTAGTGAAAACTTGGCAACAAGCACTATTTATCATAGGTCAGCTTTTCCACCTATTTGAGCATGTTGACCATTCGCTTTTTCCATCCATCTACCTATCCTTTGAAAGCACCATGTACATATTGTAGCATCGTAGTCGTGTCTCACCCTAGACTGGGGGAAAATTCCTAAACTCATTTGGGGCAACAAACTTTGAGCTTGAACCAACAAACAAACAATAGGAAGACAAATGCAACAACAACAATGATTAAAACACAAACCAACATTGAACATCAATCACCGTCAGAAACACATCAAACATCCATATCATATCAAAATCCAAAAATAGGTCAAAATTTAATCAAAAAGTCAAAAACAGAGTCGTCTTGTCGAACTACGTGGTCTTTGTGTGTACAATGTAAGCAAGGCTAATCTTTGATCAGCCCCCCAAACCCCTAGGATAGGTCTTTAGGTTAGGTTCATGGTCAAAATCTCGGAAAACACCTAAAAATTGGAAAATCAAAAATCCTAAAACATCATAAAATTAGACATAAAATCACATAAAAAGGATGATGCTCTTTTGAATCATGGGTTTATCACGTTAAACACAAATGTTCAGGTGTTGTACTTTGATTTTTGTTATCATATCTCTAGAGCCCCTCAATGATGCATCGAACTAGCAGAGCCAGGAAGGAGTATGATTTTTCTTTGTTCATTGTCTGAGTTGATCATTATTACTGTGCAAATTTTTGGCGAGATGTGCACTACAAAGTATCACTGATGACATTCTGAATTTGCATAGGAAAACAGTTAACTCTTGTCTGTTTACACAAGCAATGCTCAGGTCATCTCGATTTAATTATACTTAGATGCTTGTGTTAATCTCAATTATCAAAACATCATGGAAGTAGTACTCAGTCATCATGGTCTAAATATACCATCGACAAGCTACTCACTTTCAACATTTTAAAGGCCCAATGATGATAAAAAGCATGAAAAATTGGCTATTACGAATGACAACTTTAGCATACGAGATCTACATGGTTAGAGTAGATTGCATCCATGTTAGTTTGCATCTGTATTTATGGGATTTCCAAAGCTGCAACAATGATGTTATCTCTTGCATTAAGGGATTGAGTACACTTGACATTTCGAAAAATACATCATTTTCATATTCAATTGCATATCAATTGCATCATCATTTGCATACATTAGAAAAATTTACATCATCCATCCATCCATACATCACATCATAATATTTGTATCGAAAAACACAAAACGAATTCCATTGCATTTCATTTACATAATCAAAATCATTTCATTTAGTGGCTTTAGGGAAGTGGTTCACTAAGCTTAAATAAGTGAGTCTCTTAGATTTCCAAAAGAATTGGGAAATATGTCAGGTTTTGTAAAGCTTAATGTAACAAAGAGTCAATTGACGACAATCTCCCCACAACTCTTGGAAGGTGGATAGATTCACTCATTTAAGCTTAAGACCCTAGAACACAATCATCTGCATCACATAATCATAATTCATCAGTACAAAACATCACACATCATTTGCATCGCATCCATACATAATCAATACAGACATCGCATTTCATTACATTTCATCATTGCATAATCAAATTCATTTCACATAGCATAAAAAAAATTCATTTGCATAATTCCATAAAACATATAGAATCGTCCATCATTGCATTATCATATCATATCATCATTTCATCCATCATATAGTCATTCATTCATCATTTATTTGCATTAGAAAAGAACAAAAACATAAAATGCATCACATATCATTGGCATAATAAAATCCATCACATACATCATATATGCATCATTCATAAATCATCATAGACTCATAACACATCAATTGCATCATCATTTGTATCCATAGCATATCATATCACATCAAGCATCATAAAGTAGAAATAAAATGCATCCATCATTATCATTATGATCATCATCACATAAATCATAGACACATATATCAATCATCATCATCGCTGCATATCATATATACCTTAAAATAATGTCAAGTGTACAAGGATATCCAAATATCGAGAGGTACATCATAAAAAATGGTAGAAATCATAATGTCTCAATCAAATTAGTGTATACATCAGGCTTCAGTACATCATCAAGTCTCAGTACATTAATCAATCCTATACTTGGGCATATCAATCAATCAGAGAAGTCAAACCACATCGCCCAATCAAATTTGAATCTTCCTGCACCAAATTTGAAATCATGTCCCACATCTTTGGGAAGCACTCTCAAGATTGAAGAATTCTAAAATCCTCCTTTGATCATAAAATATCGCAAATCAACAAGCTCATCAATCTATCAATCCAACCTCGCCTATCATGAGTTCATCAATCAATTCAACTCGCCATCGCGAGGTTTATCAATCTATCAATGCAACATTGCCTATCAAGAGGTTCAACAATCAAATCAACCTCGCTTCATCATGAGGTCTATCAATCGATCCAACCTCACCTATTATGAGGTTCATCAACGATCCAACCTCGCTTATCATGTTCATCAATCAATGCACTTTATATCATGAGGACCATCAATCAATTCAACCTCCCCTATAATGAGGTTTATCAATCCATCCAACCTCACCTATCATGAGGTTCATCAATCAATGCAACCTCACCTATCATGAAGTTCATCAATCAAATCAACCTCGCCTATCATGAGGTTCATCAAATTAATCAATGCAACCTCCATCATGACGTTTCATCAATCAAATTTCACCCATCATGAGGTTCATCAATCAATCACCTAACCTCACCTATCATGAGGTTCATCATCAATCTATCATTGATCCTCACCTATCATGAGGTCAATCATCAATCTATCATTGATCCTCACTATCATGAGGTTCATCAATCTATCATTGATCCTCACCTATCATGAGGATAATCATCAAAATTCTATCATTGATCCTCACCTATCATGAGGTTAATCATCATCAATCTATCATCGATTCTCACCTATCATGAGGTCAATCATGAACTATCACATGAACATCATCAAATCAATCGACTTCAAACATGATCATCAAACATCAAACACAAGGAGGCAACATAAGGAATCAATTAATGAATCTAGTTAGTGCTCAATCTTTCTTTTCAGTTGATAAACTTTCTAAAAAAAATCAAAAATTTCAAAATTCCAAAAATCCTAAATGCTTCAAACAATTTATTCTCGAGGGTCATATATCCATCAATACCGAAAATCAAAGTCTAGGCATCCTCTAGGCACGAAAACTTTTCTTAGCATCAATATCATATTTTCTGAAGCAACGCGGAAAACACATTACCTCAAAGAGGCAAATGTATACACCTAAAAATGGTCAATAACTTGAATTAATTAATACTAGCTATTTGATTAATATCTAACTACGTGATAAATAAATTCTCAATTTATTTATATTGTTCACCCTCCCCACCCTCCAAATCAAAATATATTTCTTAAATTAATTAAATAAACAAGGTTCCCTAAATTTTTTTTATTTAATTAATCTTCACTAAATCCAATTAAGAATTAGAGCACATTTCTACAACTTTTGTGCCACCTCACCAAGGTCACATGAAAATAAATAACTCTAATTTTTAATTAGAATTATCTTCAACTCATTTAAAAAAGCACATGGCTCATTCCTCCCACGCTTCCACCAATTTTGGAGCATATGACTTATTCCTCCCACACTTCCACCAATTTTGGAAGCACATGATATATTCTCCACATTTCCACCAATTTTGGAAGTGATGGTCTTCTCTTCTCACACTTGAATCTTTCATCCAAATGGCATGTTGCCCATTGGTCAAGAGATTCTCCCATCCAAATGGCATGTTGTCTTTGGTCAAGGGGACAACATCTTGATTCTCTTCATCTTCACCATCCATTTTTCTTATTCGAATCTGGACCATTGATTATTGCCACCTCACTATATGCTTGAAAAAGGCTATAAATACAACCCTTGGGCCTTGTATTTTGCATCCACATTTTAAGTAAAGTTATCATGCAGGTTTTATCATGGGAGCTTGGAGCATTTTGGAGTCTTATAGCTAGTCTTTACATCATGTTTTACTTTGCATTTACATCTTAGCTTTAAATCTTG